>JAVTVY010049387.1:0-247592 GCA_036873755.1 Hanleya hanleyi
AAGATATGTGGTTTGCCCAACATATCGAGCTCTAAAAACTCACCATAGCCATTACGCATTAGTTTACTGAGTTTTTGAATTGATTACTTAGAATTTTGTTTGATCGTCGCTATATAGCTGAAATATTGCTGAATGCGACGTTAAGCCTTAATTCTCTCTCTCCTTAATTCTCTCTCTCTCTCATAGCCATTAAGCTCAGTCAATATTTGGATGGGTGACCGGGTGCTGTACTGGCTGGGCTGATCAGTGTCCAGGGTAATAGGAACTGTGAGCACTCTAGCGTTCTGGCACAAGGAGGCACCGACGTGATATGACTGAATCAAGGTTGAAAACAACATTAAACCCTACTACTCGCCCACTCCAAAAAAGACTTGGAACACTAGGTCTAGACACAAACAGGTTTATCTCCACTGACTAATGAACCCTTATAGGTATACGAAGTATCATCTAGAAACTGGATAATATTGATAAGACTTCGCAATGATATTTTTCAGTATCGTGCCGGTATATGGCATGATTCTCAAATTGAAAATCTACATTTGATTGAAGGGATAGGTTTCAAAATGTTACAAATTTATCCAATCAAGAATCAACCTTCTTTTCAAATATTGGCAGTTAGCAAAATATTCTGAACATTTTAAAATGTTTAGAATTTTTTTTCTTATAATAATAAATGTCTGTAAGATATCTGTGTAATTAGTAATTGTGGTAAATGCCCATTGTCAATATTTAAGCAAAAATTAGGTTTTCATAAACATTGAATCCCTACACATATATGTTTTTTTTTTTTTTTCTATATTGACTATATGAGAACATCAGAATGCCAAAAAAATGTCCAGTGGAATATCAGTGATATTCTTCTCGTACGGTATTGCAAAGTATCAACCAAATGCCTGTCCTGAAATCGTTTTTAGTCTGTTACAGCCCGGTTAGCAGGAAACTTGTGCACGTGAACCAAGGTAGTAAATGACTGCTCCCTTTCATACCAGCCAACAACTAGGTCACCACTGGATTTCCCAGTTTAGCATTTCTCACATCATATTTCCCCGTTCTGAAGTAGCTGGAATTATTTTCTCTGTCCCTTTATGTGTATCAATAATGTGCAGCATTCATTCATTAAACGGAAAGAGAGGAAGATATTTTGTTCTCATATTTTCGAGTGTCACTATAATTCGGTCAAGCCGACTCATCGTCAATCACTGACATGCTTTGCCCATGAACTTCGTCAAACTGGTACGGTAGAACGATCTCTCTTTTGAAGTTCTAGATTTCTTGGCTTTATTCCGTCCATGTAACTGTACATATAAAATGTATTTATTGCATTGTTGACACTTTCGATTGTATGCTTTTCTCTCTTGCCGGAAAACGGACTTGGTCATTTAGCGCACGATGTCCGCATGATGCGATCGGGAGCTGGACTGCCAGCTTCGCTGCAGGAACAAGCTTTTCATGTTCGCGCACGATGCGAGGACCGTTTGCGCACGATGCGGAGATCGTTTGCGCACGATGCGGAGATCGTTTGCGCACGATGCGGAGATCGTTCGCGCACGATACGTAAAGGGTTTGCGCACGATGCGAAGAGGATGTAGTGGTCATTTTATTGGTGTACTGTAGTTAAACTGGCTACCGATGGTAAAGAAAGTTCAATATTTTTTTATTATTATTATTATACCGTACCTGATGTTGGTTGGCAGTATTTCGGAGCTATACAAGAACGTTATCATAAGTGTTCCAGAACTCCCGAGTTTACCTAGCGTGGCGAAAGCTGTGACCAGAAGGGGCGGACCTGCGAAAACAAAGATCGATGAAAATATTAGGTTGATATGTATACATGCGATTGGATTCTGAAGCTGTTATATACTTTCGTAAAATGAAATTAGGGCGAAAATTCGAAAGAAATACATCCAAATTAAAGACAAGCATGATGGGACAAGGAGACTGCCAACCATGCATCATAAGGATGATATGTTTCTTTATATCGGATACATGCTTCTCTCTGGCAATTAAGAGACCCCAATCCATTAACCCTACCAGGCCTACGTTGAGTGCGAATTATAAACTCATATCAAACTCTCTACACTATCTTCGAAGCTACCAATATACTTAAGAACTGACACACCGCGACTTGATAGCTTGTCATTTCGGGGGTCATTTTGAGCCTATTTGCATACTCATCCGAGCAGATGATCATGGGTAAATTTATGATGGCGACCATCAGACTGTAACTAAAAGTGTTTTACGCATAAAAAGGCATTTATTTATTTCATATCCGTTAATTATTTTCTAATTTATCTCACGAAATAATCTCAAACACTGATTCCTCTGCAAAATGTGCGCGATCAAATGATCACAATGTAGATCGCTGATTGGCTGCGAGTGTTGTGACAGCTGGATGACCATGCCAATATTGGACATAGTTTTAATAGCAGTGCCGGTACTTCGACGGCTGAACGATACTGGATGACCTGCAGTAGTGTCTATGATGGTATATAATTAATTAATAATCAATATAATTAAGAACTGACACACCGCGACTTGATAGCTTGTCATTTCGGGGGTCATTTTGAGCCTATTTGCATACTCATCCGAGCAGATGATCATGGGTAAATTTATGATGGCGACCATCAGACTGTAACTAAAAGTGTTTTACGCATAAAAAGGCATTTATTTATTTCATATCCGTTAATTATTTTCTAATTTATCTCACGAAATAATCTCAAACACTGATTCCTCTGCAAAATGTGCGCGATCAAATGATCACAATGTAGATCGCTGATTGGCTGCGAGTGTTGTGACAGCTGGATGACCATGCCAATATTGGACATAGTTTTAATAGCAGTGCCGGTACTTCGACGGCTGAACGATACTGGATGACCTGCAGTAGTGTCTATGATGGTAGCCACCGCTAATGCCCCGCCGGAGAAAACATGAAATCCAAAAATGCACGTCCTTCGGTTAAATCTGTAGATAAAGAATGATCGAAATACTAAGTCTTTAATAACTTGTCTTTGAAACCTTTGAAACATCTATGCCAAATCCTAGGTCATACTGTTCAATAATTTTGGGTTATTATACAGTGCTTTGTACAATATGGATTGGTTCGGTGTCGAGTCCAATACGGGTTTTCATCACAACATGGACGAGTACAATACCAATCCATATTGTACAAAGCACTGTATAATGATCTATTTATTATATAGGTCATCGAAATATTAAACTAAATTATTTGTTATTGGTTGTTCATTTATGTTTGAATCAATACAGTTTTGTTAGATAAAAGAACATAACATTAATAAATTCAACTACAGGACCCGTAAATTCCTAGAATGCAATAGACTCTAAATCTGTAATTCTGCAAATATAATGTAAATCTGTTATCAGTCTCTACTTTCCGAACTTCATTTGAGACAATTTGACTGACTGGGTAATGTTACTTTGAATTTGGATATATAATGATATTTAAGTTTCTAGATGATCGAGCGAGAAAATAGAAGGCTTTTCAACTTTCGTAGCTTCATGTTGGCGCCATAACAAAAAGAGTTACCTCCCTTAGAAAGCGTACAATATGATTTCAATACGGCATTTTGGGATCCAATATGACGTTGGATATTGTACGGACACGTGATTCGATTGAAATGATTTGATTGGATCAAAGGACATAGCTGTATAATAAATTATGCTATAGCCCTAGCTCATACTGTAGAATAAATTATTAACTGGTCACTCCAGATGTGTCAATCAAATAGGTTCATTTGGAAACTTGCTTCTTTTGTTCATATCTCGTCGGAAACTGGGAGCTCTATCATTGCTTCGAAAACATAAGAGATTATGGCGATTCAATGTCTGATAGACTGGACGAATGGATGACGTGTTCTTTAGTGCATTTTGGAAAGAAAAGTCGGTAACTCGTGATAATAGAACCGCCTGCACTGGCATTGTACAATTATAACAGCGGGAAACTGTTTGACAAGTTTCCAGCAAACAAATTATGAACTACGGCTGTCTAAGAGTTTTCGAACAATTCGACTGGATATGAGATTGTTTTATCCTAGATTTCAAAATCTCAGTATATCAGCACAGATACTACAGCTGGATTAATAATAACACATACCTGTTTAGTGTGAGAATGCATAATATGTAACCCGGAATCTCTACAGCTCCATTTAACAACATGTTCACAAACCGGTCTCCAGCTAAAGACGGTGATATCAAAAGCAGACCGAAGTACAACATCAGGTCCACAGTCCTATAGAAAATATATATATCATGGAAAAGATGTAGTTGTCAATAATACAGCGCAAACTAATTTTTCGCGGTTTAAACACCATACACACAAAAGTATGGTTTCAACCTATTCTGCACACTGTGACTTCTTCACTAGTGGCTCATCAAGACGAGTATCGAGAAAGTTTGACGAATTATATTTCTGTTATGAAATCACTCACTGACTAGTTTTGACCAAGAATCCATGGGCTTCAAAGTAAGCCCACCCACCACACCCGGCACTTGTGAAAATAATGAAAATGTGATCACAGGCGAGTAAAGGGCCTTTGCATGACTGGTGTCCTTGTTCGATGATTTTTTTTATGCAAAAGTCGCTACAACATACATGCAATATGATAACCAGAATCAGTCCAGTATTTCTGTGAGAAGGACGATATTTTCTGCAATACTCTGAAGTATCGTTTTGGTTAACATAATATATACTGGCTGCATATTTCTAAAACATCACAACCAAAAATGATCCTTGTTATTTGTATCCCAGCCACGCTTTTTTTGTAGCAGTTCATTTGGACATCTTGAATGACATGATCACACGGCCCCTTGCACCGGCTTGAGCGGTATTAGATACAAATTTTTCAGAGAGATGATGTAATAGCTCTATCAAGTCATCTGATACAAATGATGAACTATGTGACCGCCAGATACAAACAACGGCCCAAAGGAGCGAGTATTTATAGAATGCAAGTTGTTATTCAGAACAAATACCTGTGAGGCCCGACGCCGACCAAGCGCTTCAATATCCTCCATGTTTATATGTCACAAAACTACAATCACAACGATTCGCACACAGGGCGAAACGTACACCAGCATAATTTCACCATATGCAGACATCAATTAAACGCAACATTAAATAGGTGGTGGAAAACGATGAAGGCGTACTTGCAAGAAGTCATATGACCCCACTGACAAATATAAGACTCCTATGTACGTCATGAATTCATGTTTTAAAAAAGACAATAATATCTTGTCTATTTGTTCGTATGAGTTCGAGATATTTCTGCGTTAAAACTGATGCACCTGCAAAGGGGTGGCTTTGTATATTCACGCTACGTGGCGTTTAAGCACTGTAATTCATGTAAAATTGCAATTGGTACCAAACAGTTCTGGAGAACTTTTGCAGCATGACGCATCAAATTCCTTCAAATGAGTCAATGGTTAAACATCACAATGGATTTAGATATAGCCTGGACGAACTAATATAGAATTGGGTACCATAAACAAATGAAAATCTATGCATAATTTTGATACGCAACGAATAATCTTTCCCTATTATGAATGTAGGTAAGATTTACCATACAGCATATGCTTAACTGGTTTGGAGCTTTAGTAGCTTGACATTTTACCCCTAATTAAAACGGATTTTTGTCTTTTCTCTAAAGCTAGAATATATTCATGTTCGGGCACAATGTACACCCTAAAATTGTAGATGCAAAAAGAAGATTTAGAAGATGATAGACAAGCCGTCGAAAAGAGAGACATACCTGAAAGCCTGAAGTTTCTATGTAACTATGGCGTTGTGGTATACGTCCGGTTACATTCCAAAACTCCAAACAAATAGAAAAATGCTCAACTAGCATGTGGCTTTGATCTATCCAACTCAAAATACTTGGTCCTTGCCAGCGTATACAGGACGTTTGCTCCTAACCCACGACGCGGAACCGGATATATCGCACAGATAGATGCGAAATCAACACTTTCTTATCTGCCATGAGTTTGCGGTGTACTAGAATTTTGCACACATCCCATTGTACTGAACTGGAGTTCTGGTCAACCCAGCAGTTACATGTATTTGTCCCATGGGAAAGGTACATCCAGAGATTGATATCAATCCGTAACCTAGAACAGCTGATATAATACGAATAACTAATGCTAACGGGCGCATGGACTACGGACAGACAGAAGTTGCTAGCGCAATATACACGACATCGTCTAGAGATGGGATTTAAAAACGACTTATGAAAAACGACTAAAAGCTTACTTACATCATATAAGTACAGATGATTGTATATTTCCGCAGAGTTTTATGCTTGAAGAATTGAATCAGTTTTTCGCTGAATTTGGGCAAAGCAATATTTCTCTCGTCGTTAGTTTCTGATCGCGGAGGATTGAGATTGTTTTCAACTGGCATATTTTCACTACTTTGCCCTGACTCCATTTTCAAACTGCTCCTCTGAACTTGAGAGGTACAATTCCAATCGATCTGGTCATCATCTGATACCTCGTTTCTCGTGACAGAACTTCCCTCGATCCCAGGTTCCATCTTCTGTAAAAATGGTCTTGAATCGGCGTTGCATTTATCTTTATTCACGGAAGGTTGATCAATAAAAACGGTGGAGTTAATCTCGCTGATGAAATTCTGCACCAATCCACTGACGGTGTGATAGATAACCCCGTTAATTGTTGCAGCTTTCGTCAGAATCTTGGTTGCATCTTTCAGTCTGTTCATAACAAGCAACCATCTCACCGATTCATCAATTAACCTGTTTCACGGAGAAAGAAAAGTATCAATGTTGGCAGGAACCAAATTATCGGATCACTTCATAATTCCTCAAAGGGGATCCTAAGAGAAATTTCCAAACGGCTACTCGCTGTTGAAATATGTTCAGCGGTATTTTTAATTTATTGAAGAACCCGAAACCCGAAATATGTTAATAGAGCGACAGAAGACTATTTTCAAGAAAACAAACAACAATGCCAGGCCTGTGACGTTAGGCTATCCACTGTTAAAATTTCACTATATGAAAGAAGTTTAACCCTTTGTTTACCGCTATAAGAAATAAGTGGAATGCGCGGAAATCCTTCATGGACCAAATCACAAATGGGGTAACTAGAAAAAAATTGTGATTTTTGGTGGGAGCAACAGTGGTTACCATAGCAACTCAGTTGTTGGGACTAAAAAGTCCCGACAGTCAACATCGGATGGGTCAAAAAATCGTAATTTTGGATGTTTTTTGTGTAAATCCATAACAAATTAGACATGAATAATGTAATAAAATACGTTATTTCAATATATAACATCAAGGACTTGCCCGTAGAACCATTTTTCAACAAAGATAAATAAATGAAACTAGGAAATGATTGAAAGAACTAAAATTGTCCAGAAAGTGCTCATTCATGTTTGCCATTACAGTTTCCCATGAGCATATGTTTTCAGTTATGTTCCTCTGTAAGTCGAATATCAACAGCAACCACAGAGGAATTTGGTGAATAACATATTTGCGATGAATATTTAGCTGTCCTACATGTAGAATCGAACAGTCAGACATTTGGAAATCTTGATAAAGTCATGAAAGTAGCACAATTACCCATATGGTGTTTGTGTGGCATGTTTGTATGGCATAAATCAGCTCGAGAGAGCAATAATAAATAAACTATTAGCGGGATTTGAACCTTCAACCCTTTATACAAGCGGATATAATGTGCATTATGCATTACAATATGCCTCAACATCCAATTGAACTTTTATTAGTTTCATAACTTATACACGAACTGGTGATTGATACATCAGATATTACCATCGGGACTTTTTAGTCCCGTTTCGAAAAGGTCTGATATTACCCGACAGGACTAAAAAGTCCCAAAACGAATTAACCTAATTTCGACAGGAAACTGAGCTGTTTTCCCCAAAATGAAACTTATGTTCTTGATGTTAGAAATCATTCATAAAAAAATTCCCAGTTAGATTGGCTAAAAACTTTCTCAAACTAGAGTGCAACAATTTTCTTCTGAAATCCACTATGTTTTGCTGAGAGGGTTATCCGAGTGTCTGATGATGGCACCGATGGTTGTTGATCACAGCTCCCTAGTTTGTTTCAGATAGTCGGAGATAACCTTTCGTGTGTACCTATAAATGTCCCGACGGCAGGTTTGTGGAATTGACTGTGAGCTCAGTCACTTAAGAGGGGTAAACTAAGGACATACCTTTTTTTAACCCTACCAATCCGGGGAGGGGGGCATTTTGCCTCCCCCCACCAACCAAACTGTCTGTGCTATCTCTGGAACGACACAAAATGGAAATTGATTGATTGAAATTGTAGTTTAAGGGCCGCTTCCCATTCGGATTTCGCGGCCCATCAACTCAATGTTTTTATTTGAATTTCGCGGTACATTTCTTTGTTTTGTTTTTAATATCTTTTCCATCGTTAAATATATAACTAAATAAATGAATAAATAAATAAAAAATAAATAACAATGAGAGATTAGTCCTACAAAATGGAAAGCTAAAACTCCTTGACTTTATAGTTTATCATATTGGGGTCATTTTGAGCCTATTTGCATAACCTCCCGAGCAGAGGATCATGGGCAAATTCAAGATGGTGACCACGTGGGGTACCAGGAAAGTTATGTTTTTGTTATATTTCTTCAAAATTTCTGCTTTCTCGCGATGAAAAGTGGGCGAAAATTATTTTGTTTCACATCACATTGATATTTACTAATTTATCATGCAGTTTTTGCGGAGAAATTGCAGAAATAAAAAATTCGAAAATCTGACCGGAAAATCGACAAAAAATGTCGTTTTTGAAAGTGACGTCATTGTGACGTCCTCAAAGCGGCCATGTTGGATTTTTTTTTACATTTTCTGGTAGAGTTTCACGCAACGGTATATTGTGGTAAGTTTCAGCTCCCTAGTTCAAGGGATAAGACAAATAATTAAGGGGGGGGGGGGGCGAAATGGCCCCTCCCTGGGTCTGGACAGGTCCCAAAAAGCCCAGGCCAGATAGGGTTAATTTGACCATGCATCTGTGTAGATGTAGATGCATTTTAATCATAAATTTTTGGAATATGAGCAATTTCGTGGAGATGAAAGAAAGCTATGCTATATATATATGACTCTCTGGTCGCCAGGGGCAATCCCAGCGAGGCGAAGGGCGTTGTGTATCTGAATGTTCTGTGAAAAATAATACAATAAAAATTTATTCAGAGATGCCAGCGAAGATAATCACCAAGGAGATATCAATGTGTGCCTCAATTGTTTGTCTGATTACAAGAATATCTTTGAATATAATTTGGCACAGTGGACTGCTACTTATGAGGGCTACATGTACATGTATGTAATGTAGTGGATGGAATGGTGATTGGCGACGTGGAAATTCGTTTCATAAAATCGCGAGGGGAGCAGATTTTGAAACGGATAGCTAATGCAAAATTATACTTAAATAAGAGGGATGAAATACACCAAGCTTACAAATGCGCGGTATTAATATTGTAAAAGTATGGGTCAAACATTGGAGAGTTGTTCGTGGGTTTTTAATGCAAATGTCACAGGCAATTAGGGTTCTCCGTCTCAAGTCGTTGGTAAGGTTACTCGTTCCTGACAGAATAAGAACAACTGGGTTTCTGTCATCAAATACTGTATTATAGGATTTGAAATGAAAGGAACCATTTTCTATTATACTAATTATACTATTGTTCTTATTTAGTCACACATTTTGTCGTTTCGGAGACAGTGTAAAAACTGTGGTAGAGGTCCATGATGCCCACAGGCCTGGCAGGGTTAGGAAAGACGATAAAAACTACCAGGAAACATAAACGTTAGCAACACGGTTAAACATTATGACACCAGCGTTTGTCCAAATTGATTTTATGAAACATGCAATGTCGGTGGGAACACAGACTCGCTTATATCTTATAACAATTCATTGTAATAATTTCACAACCTGATAATTCGACTGTATGTATCAGGTACCCGAAGACATCCCAAGATCCAGAGTATTTCAGCCACTCTTTTAATTTATCATATACCTGTGCGTGCTAGGTTAGTGATACACACTCATGTTTTGTATTTCCGTATCGATATAGTCAGTACCCGTATCGGTATCCTTTGAAACCGGGACTACTTTTACATCGCCCTCTATTGGGGAAACCCCTGAACTAGTCAATTTCATTCATGATTTTCTACCAGTAGTAGTATAGTAATAGTAAAACTCCCAATCGTAAAAGTTATCCGAAACACACATAGACGAACGGTCGGCGTATATTCTATAAATAAAATACTCAAAAGACATATAATTGCGAAAAGCAATGCCATTTTATTAAAATATTTATCGTCTGCTTCTCTCGATGTTTGTTGTTGTTGTTAGTCACATTCACGCGTTTCGAAGTTCGACGATGTACTCAGCTCAAACAAGTTTAACAACGACATAGTGTATATATTTATAACCGTTATTTCGTGCCAATTTATTGACGTTTACAAGTTATAAACACTCTGGCTGACAATTTTTCTCTGTCGAGTTCGGTCATCAAAGGTTATACACTTGTCGATCTCTGTGACTTTCCGTTCAGAACTATATGGCTGACTATCTCGCCTTCGATAGCAGCGATTCAGAACCTGCCAATTTCGACCTGGGTTTCTTGTCGGATGATGAACATACACATGGCTCCAGTATGATTTCCAGCAGCGACGATGCCATGCTAGTGGCAGAACTCGATCGGGTAACTGACCCGACCACGGAATCTGGAGGGCCAATTCAATCTGATGTGCAGGAAAATCAAACACCCCCACTGACCCCAGAAAATTCTGAAAATGTAGTGTACTCCCCGCCTGAAGACATCAAAATGTTGACCGCACAGACACGAAAAAACTTTCCACAAAGACACCCCACTTTCATCGACACAAGCGCAACAGAAAAGCTCGATTTTGTGGAGAGCATGAAGAACAAAAATACTGTTCGTAAAAGTCAGAGTGTAAGCAAAATATTTGGTGGATGGCTGGCTTCTGGGCCACGCTTCGAAAATCGCAAGATTCATGAAATTCCCCCAATGGAACTGAACAACTATGTTGGCTCATTCCTTTTGTCCATTCGAAAGCACGACGCGTCCGACTATGAGCCAGACACGCTCACAAGCTATCACAGGGGCATCGACCGTTACCTTCGAGAAAATGAATACCCCTACAGTCTGCTCCTGGACAGGGAATTTCAAGCATGTAGGGATATTCTCGCATCCAAACGAAAGGAACTGAAGCAAAAGGGGAAGGGGAATCGCCCAAATAAATCTGACCCATTAACAGAAAATGAACAAAAAATGCTGAAAGAAAAGCGTGTCGCTGGAGTCCATAGCCCCACAGCCTTGCGAAATCAAATATGGTTGAACAATTCAATGCATTTTGGAATGAGACCCTCAAGCGAAAACAGAAAACTTAGATGGGGGGATATCGCGCTCAAAATTGATGAGAGGGGCGTGGAATATTTGGAATTCAACGAGAGAGACACAAAAACCAGAAGTGGCGCAAATGCGAACAGTCATGTGCGACCTTTCCAGCCGAAACAATTCGCCTTGCCCGGTAATCCCCTCGATTGTCCGGTTTCGGTTTACAAGGTTTATCGCGATCACCGACCCCTGAAGATGTGCGAAGCTGATGCCCCATTCTACTTGAGTGTAAAGCATAAAAGAAATCCCGGTAGCCAAATCTGGTACAAATGTCAGGCCGCGGGAGAAAACACGCTCAAGTATATGGTGAAAAACATGGCCAATAAATCAAACTTACCTGGTCGTCAAACTAATCATAGTGCGCGACGATCCACTGCTACCCGTCTCCTCGATGCGGGAGTTCCGCCCACGACCATTATGCAGCTGACCGGGCACAAGAATATAGCAAGTCTGAATAATTATGCCGTGGCTTCTGCCAGCATGCAGGAGAAAATGAGCAACATTATTGCATGTTCACGTCCGATACCGTCTGGTACACCTGCCGCCGCTGAAGGCAGAGTACAGTCCTCCCCTTCCTCGTCACCAGCCAAGGAAAATATGGTAGCCTGTCAAACTGCCACTTCTTCAAATGAAAGTCCTTCCACCATCTCTAGTCTTGCTCGTGTTCCCTTGCAGAATACATCCAACACTTTTGTTGCGAAACACAGCGCCAGTCAAACAACTGCTGGAGTATTCCATGGTGCGACTTTCAACAACTGTACCCTAAATGTCACTCTCTGTCAGCAATCGGACATGCATCCAATCTCTAAAAACACCACAGACTCTCAATAAAGCGTTAATTTATCGAAATTTAAGTTCTGGCCAACTCGAACTGCTGAACTGCTTTCCCCGTCTGACCGCGTTGTCTGAGCTTGTTTGAATTTCTCGACTGTTAAATTTCAGTACCGTACGGTACCTTTGTTTTATACGGTTCAGGAGTTGTACGGATTCCACATGTTTGCTGTTGGAAAAACACACTTTGCCTTACTATTTCGAATTAATTGTTCTCGTCCTTGAGTGTGGAATAGCTATTGAAAATATTCAAAGTATACGAAGTAAATGTTCAGTCAATACTTCAAACACGAGTTGTCTGTTGTTCTTCTGTCTATCCTGACCTAGATTTATTAGGCTGAGGCGAGTTTATTTTAGCTACACAACCCGCGCGCGGAGTAATACATTTACGTCGAATGAACTCACGCATCTAGAGAATGCGCATCAGGACGTAGTTCCGGAATGAAACCATCGTTTAAGTGTCAAAAGAAAAAGATATATGATAAATAAATTATCGGGTCAATGTGTTGTTCCGGCACTTTGTATCAGCTCTCGTTCTCGGAGTCTGGATCGCCGCATCGACCTCGACCTGCGGTCTTGGTCGATACGGCGATCCAGACTCCGAGAACTCGAGCTGATACAAAGTGCCGGAACAACACAGTGACCCGATAATGTATATGTATCTATGCTGGCCCGGTAGGGTAAGCAGATGAGCCGGTGGGGTCAACCAGACACATGTATACATGTAGGATTGTAAAGTTTTACCGGGTTGCGTCTTACTTATTCAAAACAAAGTTCTTGTACTGTATGAAATAGTACTGAAGCCTATATTTTATAACGTTTATGCGTTTGTGTTTTGTATATATTTATTATGTGGTTTTTCATTATGTTCTTACATAAGTCTTAATATTTAATACTTAATACTTGCTTAGTTTTTATATCTTTGGGGTTTGCTCTTCTCAGGTTCGACATATGTCATCTGCTAAACCAAAGTTTTGCGTAGGGTGATTTCCAGTGATTTGTTCGTGCAATGCTGTTTGCTCTTTTCAGGTTCAACATATGTAGTCTGCTAAAGCAAAGTTTTGTGTAGGGTAACGTACAGTGACTCGTTCTGTGCAGTGTCTCTAATGGCCTCTCTCAATGGCCCTAAAAGGGGACTTTTCGCTCAATAGTGTAATACATAAATTAAGGTTAACAAATTAAAATTTCGCTTTGGCAGTAGTGATTTACATTTTCATAAAGTACATGTGTTCAGTTACATTCGTAATTGTGGACATTGAGCGTTACCACTCCTTAATCTACTCTCCTTAGAAGAGAGATGTAACACTTGAGTGCTTAGCTGTTATATCCTTAGAGTTTTCAGGTTAAAATATGACCTCTGCTAAGACAGAGTTTTGTACAGGGTCTTTTGTAAGATAGCTTCTCTTGTTATTTGCAATGCCACTAATCTGTTGTGCTTAAAATGCATTTGGGCAACATTAGTATTACATCTTTAAGAAAACAACTTAAAATTGCACTTTGGCAGTATTGATTTTACATTTCTTTAGTGATTTGTTAGTTAAGAACTGTGGACGTTGAGAGTATAACTGATGGCTATGTAGGAGGATATTTTCAATGATGTAAATTTTTTACACCCATGCCTCGTTCTCCAGGAATATAAAGTCTATGATTTACAGCATTTGACTGTTCAGACTGCCTACGGCACATTCCTACAGATATGAAGGACATGGGGAAATGAATAAAGTTTTAGTCTGAAGGAAATATTGGGTCATTATCGACAATACGGTTCTAGGCTGTACTCTTAAGCGAGTGTCTTAGTCTGAAGGGAATCCTTGACGGTACATGGACAATACATTACTGACCTGTTCTCTAGAGTCAATGTTTTAGTGTCTAGAGAACTTTGAACTTTATCGACAGTCAATAATAAAGGCGATATTTTCAACAAAATAAATTTGGTAGACTATCGATGCTCCTTTAACCCAAAACGTTTACTATTCGTAGGGCCATCTATGAAAATGTCTGTGTTCGCGGTAACCCAGTACCTACCCAGAATATTCAATAATTTTAGGGTCAGACCCTACTTTTTTACTTCTTCAAATTTGAAAACAACAGTAATGGTTTGCTACACATTATCGACAATTCATTTATCAATTTACTATTTTCGCAGTTATCATATCACAGTAGATAGAAGAAAATCCAATAAAACTTATCTAGGCTTCCTCACTGCAGTATCAGTTTTGGTATATATCCATTCACCATTCACCGTTATCACTCTGCCCGCTTACATTTAATAAGTTACAAGTATTTGATATATTTTTATGTAATGAGAAATAAATAAAATAGTTACGTAGATTTTCCCCAAACTCGTTCACGGCGAAGTTCACACCAAAGCAATGACTAATAGTCAAAGAAATGTTACCTTCACTTTCAATATTATACTTCCTTATACATAGGTACATATACAAGCCTATAGGCTCATATTTGTTTTATGTTCATGTCCATAACGATGTAGACAAAGACAATGAACGAAACAGGATATCCTTAGTATTTTTGACGTGTGGGGATGCGCTGAAGTCATAAATAACCCTGAAATGTTGTATTCTGATCAATCATCTCAGACGATGTTGAGTTACTTTTAACATGTTAAACACACGCTTATTTTCAACAGATTAAGACAAGCTTGTGTAAGCTTATTTCACAGAAGTGGGACAGCACAAGCGGGTGTGTTTGTGTTTGATGACCAGCTGGTAATTACTATTTCCGAGTTGGGGTGAATTAGAACCCCTGTGACGCCCTTTTAATAAACGTTTACCACTCAAGAAAATTCAAAGAAGGATGAAACTCTGAGTTATTAGTTAACATGTACAACAATCAACAAACAAGAAGGTAATAATTTCTACCCTAATATGACAGCGCTTCATGTATTTTTCAGTTGCCTGTCTCATATTCCTCGCTCTGGGCACGGCAATTCCTATCGCCATGATTGTTATAGGTAAGTGATATTCCTCGCTCTGGGCACGGCAATTCCTATCGCCATGATTGTTATAGGTAAGTGATATTCCTCGCTCTGGGCACGGCAATTCCTATCGCCATGATTGTTATAGGTAAGTTTTCCGTATTCAACATTTTTTTTTTTTTTTTTTGATAGTTCTTTTATCAACGTCGCTCGACATTGAACAGAAAACTGCTGTTCAAGCCGGGTATTGTTGGCTTAACAGAATACCACTAAAATAGTTAATAATTACTACGGCCAAGGTGACGGTAGAAGGTCACTGCGTCCTACTTGGAAGCAGTCAATAGAAAAACGGATTTGTTGTTCGCATTGTTTCGGTTTTACAATATTATGCGTCTCAATCCTATCTGGGTACGGACAGGGAATCCCTTACTTAAAGCCGACAAAACGTCATTTAGTAGACGGAAGAGCCGTCGGAATATTTACACAATCTCTTACCACCCAAAGTTGAAAGTCTTTTGTAATTACAATCTTCACGTCTATAATCTATAACTCCACATTATCCGTTCACATGGTATGACCATGGCTTCACATAAACGTATTCGATGTGAAATTCTCTTCGTCCGCAAAAAATATGAAGCTCACGTGACTACACTTCGAAAAAAATAATCCAAATTCCAATATTCATTATACTCTTTTATTGTTGATCTCTTGAATCGTCTTGATCATAATGAGTTATTGAAGAGTAACGTCTTCTCGAATGAAAGTTCTCCCCCTTTTTTCGAAACAAATATTTGCAAGGATTACACGCGAACTTAAGACATAGATATAGTCAGCTCATCGTTTGTTCATGCGATGAACTTAGCTTCACTTATATCTACATGAAAATGGCATAGTCTTCCTTGTACACGTCCTAGTCTCATCCCTGATAAAGTGACACAACAAAAAGCATGACAGATAGTCATTTGTGAAACAATCTTATTATAGCATTCTCTGAATTTCCAGATACAAGAATATATACACATTTCAGCCTTGTAGCTTGCGTAATCAGAATGTAATATTATATTACGTAATATTATGAACCCTATGCTGATAAGATGAACTTTTCAATTTATATCGTTGATCAACCATATTATTTGTATTTACGAGTGCTCAATGCCTTAACATTCAGAAATATATTCTTCATGTTCCATACATACAGGGGCTAAGTATTTGACGGACTGTCCGGCGGAGAAATATATCCCTATTTACCTTGTCGTGGGTGGGAGTTTTGCATTATTTACCTTTGTCCTCAACATGTGTACTGGAGCAAAGGATCACGTGAAAAACAAAAGGAACAAAGACGAAGCCACAGAGAAACAACATCCTTGCCTTTCGTTCATCCTCTGTCTTATTTCCTGTTTTTCATTGGCCTGGTTTATTGCAGGTAGGATTAATATATTCATAACGTGAACAATCTCATACGATAGGTGTTTATCTTTTTTATCTCTTCCATATCGCTCCAATTTTTATTTTATTTGAATTTATCTGTTGGTTTTATTGTGTTGAGCTGAATGGATGGATATGGATTTTTTTTTATAGTAGGAAGCATTATAGTAATTCCAAATTATGCTAGCCTGAACGGATTATTTCACTGGAGATGCAATTGGCGTAGGATTTAAAATTAAAATGAAGAAATGGACAACGAACAGCCAGGGATCACTTTCGAACCACATTTCGCATTTCTAACCTATTCATCTCCTGACAATTCTAACCCAGTTTATCGTCCTCCTTCAATATGCTGATGTCTGCTGGTTCCTATCACGGTCACGTCGTACCGCCATCTTGTTTCCAGAGGCAGGGCTCAGAGCATCTAAACCGGTCAAAGTTTGATACAATAAAACATTGATTTGAATACATTCATGCTGCTTAGGTCCACGTAATAGCATCTTTCAGGCATCTATCGAACTCTGATTACATCATGGACACATATATCTTGCCCGATGAGCGTAAAACACTTTAAAGATATTCAATTTTGGCATACGAATGGAAGTAACGTAGACACATCCCGACATGTGCTCAGCAATCACGTGCCACATTGAGATACGGGGTCTTCCCAAATTATCAAGCAAATATCACACAACATCAGCGCTTTCATGCAAATTTAATTCAGTTCAAGTGGGAAAGCGATTTATTTCGAAGGAGAGTAACCGTGCATCAATTATATAAATACAAGGCCAGCCCATTCGCTTTTTAAACATAAGATATGGTGTTCTATTTGTGCCAAGTTTCCGTCGCCTTTTAAAAACGCGACGTCGCCTTTTGAAACGCGACGTCGTGTTTCGAAACGCGACGTCGCGTTTTTAAAACACGACGTCGCCTTTTGGAAAACACGACGTCGCCTTTTAAAACGCGACGTCGCGTTTCTTTCCTATGTTTTTGCATTGTAAAACTCGACACAACGGAACTCGACGTCGCGTTTTCAAAAGGCGACGTCGTGTTTCACCCACGTCTTGTTTGGCAATGTTAAAAGATAGGAAAGAAACGCGACGTCGCGTTTTAAAACGCGACGTCGTGTTTTTTAAAAGGCGACGTCGCGTTTTCAAAAGGCGACGTCGCGTTTCAAAACGCGTCGCCTTTTGAAACGCGCCGTTGCCTTTCGAAACGCGACGTCGCCTTTCGAAACGCGACGTCGCCTTTCGAAACGCGACGTCGCCTTTCGAAACGCGACGTCGCCTTTTGAAACACGTCGCCTTTTGAAACACGACGTCGCGTTTCAAAAGGCGACGTCGCGTTTCGAAAGGCGACGTCGCGTTTCGAAAGGCGACGCGTTTTGAAACGCGACGTCGCCTTTTGAAAACGCGACGTCGCCTTTTAAAAAACACGACGTCGCGTTTTAAAACGCGACGTCGCGTTTCTTTCCTATCTTTTAACATTGCCAAACAAGACGTGGGTGAAACACGACGTCGCCTTTTGAAAACGCGACGTCGAGTTCCGTTGTGTCGAGTTTTACAATGCAAAAACATAGGAAAGAAACGCGACGTCGTGTTTTCCAAAAGGCGACGTCGTGTTTTAAAAACGCGACGTCGCGTTTCGAAACACGACGTCGCGTTTCAAAAGGCGACGTCGCGTTTCAAAAGGCGACGTCGCGTTTTGAAAAGGCGACAGAAACTTGGCACAAATAGAACACCATAATAAGATGATATGGAATGCACCTTACGCGCATTGTGCTAGCAAAATTTGTTCTTTTTCCTATTCTTGGAAGGACCCCTTTGTCTGCAAGTGTTTTCGTGTATATCATGGGATACCAGCAGGTTGCACACGATCAGTCCCCAAACTGATTTACGTGATCGGTTTCTAGAATGATTTAGTGTAAAATAGTAGAAGTCATCTTTCCACAGATTTTATGTAACTGTGAAAATGTGAAAGTTTGTCTTCTACCTAGAGTGTTTCAGATGTGTGAATGGTGTTATTTTGTACGCTGAAGCACCAGCAATTCATTTAGACTAAAATTTGCTCAAAATCTAACAATTTTTGAAGATCGATCTGGAGCAACATTTCCAGACTTATGCTTGGTTCCGTTAGTGTTGGGACTGTACAGCCCAGTCGAACATCCAATTATTAAACGAAAGGCTATCAGTCATCCATTGTATTGGGTAAGAGTCAGAACTGCTATTACGCGGCTGTAATCCATATACCTTTTTCATTACCTTTTTTCCAGACATTCATGAAATAATAATACATAAACCGAGAAACAAATTGTACAACTTGGAAATCACTGCACAGAATAAGTGGGCATTCAGCGGACAAAATCCAGGGACAATATAAAATGAACAAGCAATATAGCTCCCTTCAATCAGGCTTATGTACCCCGCCCGTGAGTTCTTTCAAGTTCAACATTTGCATACGAGGCATTAATTCATGTAATTTAACAATGTTGACATCCAAGCGAATCAGGAACCCACATGCCAAGACCAGTTTCCAATCAATGCAGTCGACACTTTACATCTGTGAATGCATATGGTATATTGTCGATCAACCTGGTGCTCATGTGAGCATCTATTTTTGACATACGTTTTGTGTGGCTCCAACGCAACTTTGTTTTAACATATTAGAATATCACATGGTTATTTTGTATAAATTGTGTTTCTACAAATTTAATTATGTATCTTTCGCAAAAAACTTTCAGTTATGTTTTTTTGCCTATGGTTTTGTGGTCAAAATGGCTACACGAATGTCGCAACTGACGTGTATGACTTGACTTTCTTTAGGAAATGTTTGGGTGTACGGGACGAGTGGAGACTGGACATCTGATCCTGCTGCCGCAAATTACTGTCACCCCACCCTGTATAACTTCGCCTTCTGGCTTCTCACGGCAAGTTATATTGTTCTCGGCAGCCTACTAGTGTTGGGAATCTGTGTAGCCTGTATCGCCTGCTGCTGTCACGTCTTCTGTGGGCCAAAGGACTAGGGATTGTCGCCAATGTAATGCATTCTCATAATGTTTATAAAAGGATAAATGTCACAGGGTCGGTGACATTGAATGACTTTGGGGACTGGTTCTGGGAGGGAGGGGTGAGAACACAGGCCCTCAAAAAAGAAGGCTGTAGTATTACGGTGAGGTCTCGAAATATGGGATCTCTATATATAACCGCATGCATTATATAACAATACACCAAGGTCTGAAACGCACTTTGGCTGAAACGAGAAATAAACGGTTTACCTCCAAACAAAATACATCAGCATATTCTACAATTGTCACTCTATATATTCCCGTCGTCAAATTAGTAAATTTGTGCAATTTTATACCTTTGCCGGGCGATTCAAAATCCAACCTGACTGTCCATTCAACCCGGCACAGCGAGATGATGGCCCGCTTCTTTCTCAATTCTGATTGATCAGTCGCGACACGCCTCCGGCAAGAGAGGTCACATACTGATCAGCTGGCCAGTCAGAATTGAGTGGGCCTGTGAGTGAGAGCAGAGAGCATGGTAATCGAAAAAGCGACAGAAACAGAGACAAAGAGACGATTGAAGGAAGGAAGGAACACAGTGGGATTATCAATGAGCGCAAGTGAAGGGAGCATGGGTCTGAATGGAGTGATCGGAGAGCAGCGGTGAAGTGGGACAACGAGTACGAGATCGTCGCGTTGGTGCCTGGCTGTACCCCACCCCTTACCACTCAGGATGCATTGGAATTGCTGCCTTGAGTCTCCAATAAGGATTGTGTGTCGAGGCATGTGATATAACAGAATTATAGTAAGGCAACTTGGTCATCCATAGTAATCGAACACGTGCGTTTTACATGTATTATATAATAAATAGAAGTATTTGAAATTTAGTCGTATGCTATCATCGGGAAATCTAGTGATATTGCAACGCCCTGGTGAGTTTTGCTGTCCCGCTGTATCACCTGAAACTGCTGAAATAACTTCTACGTCTATACATGTAGCTGAATGAACGCCTACATGTGGTCTTTGGGCTTAAGCAACTCGAAGTATTAGATCTGACGTTTTTAGACTAAAATGAGAGGCAAATCATAGTATCTATTCAAAGCGCTCTACGCTTTATACCTGTGAACATTTCATGGAGCTTGTTTATATCGAATAATTTTGTTTTGAGATAGTAGTGATATAAATGTAAAAGAAGTTTTGTACAATGAATATATGAATGTATACTTTTTTTGAACATAAATATGCATATTTTTGTAACATACATGCATGTTTGTTACGTACGGTACATAATAACAAAACTAGTACTGTGTTTCAAGTCATCTCCACGGAACATCCTTATAGCCATATGTATTATCTCAGATCTATGGTGGCCCACATTGATATTCTTGAATTTTTAGTTTCATTAGTTTTCTTTGTATTTCATAAACGAGAGATCCTGAAGGATCTTGGCGCCCACCAGTGTCCGATAATAGTAAGCTAATGACAAGAGGATCTTTTTGTCCATTGTTACTAAGAACAAATGATTGATTTGTAATTTTGTTTGCAGAATTTTGAACTTGAGCGAAAAAGACTGAAAAAGGGACACTGGAAAACATCAAGATATTATCTTTCTAAGTTTCAGGAGTTTCAAAATTTCTAGAAACTGTGCTTGATGTCGGTTGTTATTGTACAAGTGAAATGAGCAGAGTTAGTCTGAAAGTGAATGTCCGGAGGATCCTTCGTCTTCGTTTTGTGGTAATTTTTTTTGCACGTGTCATCATTGGGTACTGGAAGCGAAGACAAATCTCTTTGATACTTTGGCATGAGCTATGAAACATACTTAAGATTTTATAAGTAGGAACGAATGCTAATTCTGTTCTGTTTACTGGGCTAGTTTGAGATATCTCTTGTATGATACCATGCTCGAAAATAGTAAGATGGTACAAAACTTAATACTGAAGGGATCCGGTCCGTCCTATAATGTTGAAACTTTGAGATTGTCTGAATCCTCATTATCTCCCTTGGATCGAAACGCAGTAGTCTACAGTTGTCAAGTTGTGACATTGTGTCACAAGAGTGACGTCCCTTTGTGTAGCCAACCCGTCGGCAGATGAACCAGTGGGGCAGTTCACTTGCAATGGCATGGACTGAAGTAAACTGATTTAAAATTTGAAGAAATACATTTTAATTCAGAATCATTTGAACTCCTTGATATAGAAAGTGAAGGTATGGATATTCTCTGTAGTCAATATATAGAATATGCCCCACTGTTTGATCCGCCGACTCTTGCGATGCAACGTCACAACTCGGGAATACCGTATTAATTTGAAGGGTAACTTGGATTTTTAAATCGGACCAAAAAAGGTATCTTGCACAACTAGGCCCCATGTGGGACCTGTGTACCAAATTTCAGAAAGATCCATGAAGTAGTTCGTGAGAATTCACGATAGCAATGTTTCAAGAGGAAATTCAAAATGGCCACCTGGCGGCTATAATGGATTTTCGAATCGGATCAAGAAAGGTATCTTGCACAACTGGACCACAAGGGGAACCTGTGTATCAAATTTGAGAAAGATCCATCCAGTACTTCCTGAGAAATCACGATAGTTTCATGGGGAAATCCAAGATGGCTGCCTGATGGCCAAATTGGATTTTCGAATCAGACCAGAAAAGGTATCTTGCAAAACTAGACACCAAGGGGAACTTGTGTACCATATTTGACAAAGATCCACGCAGTAGTTCCTGAAAAATCGCAATAAAGTTTCATGGGAAAATCCAAGATGGTCACATAGTGGCCATATTGGATTTTGGAATCGGTCCAGAGAAGGTATCTTGCACAACTAGACTACAAGGGGAACCTGTGTACGAAATTTGAGAAAGATCCATGCAGTACTTCCTGAGAAATCACGATAACAAAGTTTCATGGGGAAATCCAAGATGGCCGCCTGATGGCCATATTGGATTTTCGAATCGGACCGAAAAAGGTATCCTGCACAACTAGACCCCAAGGGGGACCTGTGTACTAAATTTGAAGAAGATCCATGAAGTACAAATTTTCATGGGGAAATCCAAGATGGCTGCCTGGTGGCCATATTGGATTTTCGGGCATTCTCTCTCGTCGACTTTATGACAAAAGAGATGATTACAATTTCGACATCGTAAACTATCCTTTTCTCGATAGTAATATTCCAGTGGGACCTGCATATGGCGTATACATATCTCGCTTAGTAGCATTTGCTACATCCTGTGTTAAATGTGATGATTTTAATCAACGTCACAAAACATTGTTGCAGAAACTTATAAAACAGGGCTATTCCACCAAGCGCCTCCACTCAAAGTTTCTCAAATTTGGCGATACATATCGCATGCTGATAGCAAAATACGAACGTAGCGTGCAAGATCTATGGCGCTACGTTTCGTAACTTGTGTCTAATTCCGCTTAACCCGGGGCTAGGGGCCGTATGAACCCATGTACTTCAAGATCCTCATGGTACTCATATGAAGAGTCACAATCAAAGCGTGACTGAGATACATCATTCTTTAGATGACGACTTTACAACGAATATTATGGATTAAGAATACTGATCAGCGATACGGATTTGATATTTTTGGAACATCATGATGTCTTGCCGGCATCATTGAAAACTGTTGACCGCTTCTCTCTTGCAAGAAACAAGCCTATGTTTATGTATACTATGATTGTCTTTTTGAATTTGGTGCTAATACTGTTATATGGAATATGGAATAGGTCTTTGGATTATGGACGCGGATATTCTCTAATGGACGACGGCTGGATTATGAATGACGGATTAGACGCTTATAATTTCGAACCGGACCAGAAAAGGTATCTTGCACAACTAGACCCCAAGGGGAACCTGTGTACCAAATTTGAGAAAGATCCATGCCGTAGTTCCGGAGAAATCACGATAACAATGTTTCATGTAGAAATCCAAGATGGCCGCCTCGTGGCCATTTTGGATTTTCGAATTGGACCAGGAAAGGTATCTTGCAAAACTAGACCCCAAGGGGAACCTGTGTACCAAATTTCAGAAAGATCCATGCGGTAGTTCCTGAGAAATCTCGATAACAAGAATTGTTTACGGACGGACTACTGACGACGGACCACGGACAAAAAGCGATTTGAACAGCTAAAAATGAACTGAATTTTCAGGTTTTCCAAATTTTTGCTGTACGCTCCACATTTTCTTGCGAGTTCGTTATAAAAATTTCTTTCTTCAGCTTTCCCGAATCACTTAATAGTTGTCGACATTTATTGTGAAACACAATTTACAGTTCAACAAAAATTCGGAAAATGCAAGATAATATAAAAAACGTTCAAAATCTATTTACATTGCGGTGTGAACGTTTTCTCAGCGATGTAAAACATTTCCACCTCGGTGTCGATATTTCGCATCGGTGGAAAAATTTCCACCGCCGTGTTTTTATGTTCCGTATGGGCTACCGTGCAGGCATTATCAAAATATACAAAGAGATTATTCTACTACGTATGATCCCAACACGGGAAAATGTTTAGTATCATAAACGAACACACTCATTTGTATATTCGATAATGCTGAGAAATACAAGAATATTATAATTAGTTACTATCGAGTTCAGATTATTCTCATCGAACCAACCGTACACAAAAAATACACAAACAATGTTTTGTTTGCACTAAAGTGACGTGAAACCGGAAATGTCAACAAATACGACATTCTGTTCCTGTATACTGGGGTCGTTGCAGATACAAACAAAGTAGCAGATCCGAATCCAACATTTTTAGATGAGGAGGAATTCGACGCAAAAATTACATTGTTCCAATGAGAACAATGTCGACAATAATTGGTGCGCTGAATTAACGATAGAACTTCTCCTATGACTATTATATCATCTCATATCATTCCAGGGGAGATGAGACCACGCCACCACTCGTTAGTGACATAACGGAATACCATAAAACCGGAGAATCACACTTGCTCATTGGAATGTCTTTGTGTATGATATGGTCAGAATAAGGTCATTGAACAGTCACCACACACATTTCAAGTTGTGTCCCAAACTATTAAATGAGTGGTAGGATCTACACAGAGAGATGAGGATCGTGTGCTTGACTAGCAAAACCCAGAGTATGCATACGAGGCGAACGCTCTTAGGATGCAGTTCAGTAATGAAAATATATACTATTCAGTCGTCGTTCAGAAAAGAAGAATTAAGATAGGCAGCTACGAGTGAACAAACAACAAAAACAATAGTCTCGCAATAGGGTTAAGCAAATTCAAAGGATACCGGAGCCGGCAGTAGCACATTTGTTACTGTCACATTCAATTTGTACTAATTTATGTTATGTTAACTCCCCCGGTAGATAGCCTCACTTTACTAGGCTTTGACCCCTATTGTTCATTTCACGGTTAGGTATAAGGGTTAAGTAGAATGGGTGTATTATGTGGTTAAAGGGGTTGGTCAGTTTGACCTATCTAGTGTTGGCTGGCTGTTATTAGCTGTGCCTGACCCGTAGAGAGCCTCTGCTAGCTGGACAGGTGGACTCGCTTCATGCGGGCAAAATTACAGGTATTGGTTCTTTGTCCAGTTGGGTTTATTGTGCAGTTTCGAGCTGATTTCCCAGACAGTAAAGATGTGTGGATATGAAACTGTTACATCCCAGTTTTCATGGCATTCTGGCTTTCATGGCAATCTGGTTTGAGGTACTTTGAGCTTCTGAGGTGAGTTGGCAAATGTACTAAAATGGATTTATTAGATATCAGTAAATATATGGGTGTAAATGTCAGCATATTAATATATTTGATCAAAACAGATAATACCACCAAAAGAGCTAAAGTGGTCCCAATAGGATATAGCGTACAAAGTATGACGCCCGCTAGCTGGTCTAGTAATGTAAGGTTTTAAGGGCAAACCTAAGAAGATTGAAAATTACTGATCGAAATGATAGTCATAGGCAGTGTTTGCCAAATATCTCCAAAATGGCTACAAGGATTTCGATGAAAATTTCGCATACATTGGTTCAGATTGTTGTGGTTATTCCAATGCAATTAGAAACCAAATATATTCCTATTTCACCAAGAAATCACTCTTGCAACTTACCACATTGAACTGTAAGGCTGCCAGGGTGCATTACTTGGATAGGAATTTAAAAACGCCCAATAAACTTCCTTTAAATCAACCACAATTAGATCCCACACAGATAATAGCAAAAGGAATTGACAATGGCTTCAAAATTGAAAATTTGCAAGCAGGAAATGAGCGACAAATGACCCGCCATGGCATCTTCTTCACTTTACTTGTCGCTTGGAATTATGGGTAGGTAATATTCGCTGTATTGTTTACAATATTACTAATGGTACAGAATAAAAATTATGATATTACCGTCCTTGACAACTGGACACAGAGCAAGATTGTTACTTATATCAAGTGAAATACTACCTGCCAAGGGAGACACAATGAAGCAAATGTTGGATTATTAACCTATTTCCGTGTGTATTTTTACGTTCTTTTCAAAAGCTCCGCCCCGCCATTTTCATCGTCACAAACTGGCTGGGTCAAGCACCTTGGCTGCATAAACATGCGCCGGAAATCTAACATTCATTCAACATCCCGAACTGTAACGAATCCTTACATGTTCACTTAGTATGTATTAATGGATTGTCATAATACCAATTAAATCGTCTATTGATTAATAATTATCCTTTAGTGAAGGGACTATATATCTGGGTGGTTTGCCTCAGTTGTTGGGAGTTAAATGGCATTCGGGTTTTCCCGACGACTCCTGCGAAAATCAGCGAACCATGACGTCACCATGCATCGTGCACTCCAAGTTATTTTTGTCAATTTTTGTAAATGGATTTAGTAAATACATTCTATAGAGCACTAGTCGTTTCTTACTTGCACAATAATTGTTTTTGCATTTTTAGTTTCTGATACCTGTAGTATTATTTTGCTGGGCATTTCTGTTCATATACTCGATCAGATACGAATTGCTGGCGGACGATAGTGTGGCGTAGGTGTGGAATCCTCCAACACAACAACAACACATGGAGGAAAGCGACCCATCAATTGTGGTTTGTATTTGTCCAAAAACTGTTTGTATAGGCAATAATCATGCTTGTATATAGTTGGAAATATGATAGTTAAGTTCAATACTCTTCTATGGGCGTGAATAAATCTGTCAGAACAGGTCAGACCTCTATGCAACGCATGTTTACCTTGTAACCGGTCATAACTCAAGGACCATGTGCTCCATTCTTATGTAAAACGGGGGGAGTATACTGTATAAACACACATGTAGATTAACCCCCCAAATATTCGTCGTGTATACTCGTGTAATATGGTTCTATGTCTGCTGTATTCGGTAATCAAGGGTTAAATTTACCAACTGAATATTCAACTCAGCTGTAAAAGAAGTACTTGCAGAAAATGGCAGTGGAACATTTACATCCTGTGCTCATTTCCTGTTTGTAAATTTTCAATTTTGAAGCCATTCTCAATTCCTTTCCCAATTATCCGTGTAGGATCTTCTTGTGATTGATTTAAAGGAAGTTTATTGGGCGTTTTTAAATTTCTATCCAAGTAATGCACCCAGGCATCCTTACAGTTCAATGCGGTAAGTTGCAAGAGTGATTTCTTGGTGAAATAGTAATATATTTGGTTTCTAATTGCATTGGAATAACCACAACAATCTGAACCAATGTATGCGAAATTTTCATCCAAATCCTTGTAGCCATTTTGGAGATATTTGGCAAACACTGCCTATGACTATCATTTCGATCAGTAATTTTCAATCTTCTTAGGTTTGCCCTTAACGGGCTTGTCAGTGAATGTAGGTGTTCTGTAAGTGTATTCTTTGTACTGTAAGGGTGTTCTTTGAGTAATTAATTTGTATGGTGGTGTGTGTAAACAAAACTCCAATTAAGAGAATCTGTGTATTAGTGAGTAGGAATGTGTACGTATGTAAAGTACTGTTTCTTGAAATTATCGGAAGTACCAGTAAGTAAACACATAGTTGTTCCTAAAGTATGGTGTCCCGTTTGGGCAATCAATATAGACTCTATCATCTGGTTTTGACTGTATATGCGCATGACTTTGCACCAGTATACTGTAAGAACGGAATTGTTATCTACAGGTCCCATTTTGGTGTATTCTGACAAACTACGGAGTCCCAGAGGTGTCATCACTTGTTATCTTCTGAGGTGTGAATCTTCTGTGAAGCCTCGTACGCCGAATGTTCATCTAACACCACAACCACACATGGGCCAGTATTATGGGTATAGCCGCAGTGGACCGTTATTCCATACCAGAGCAACGACCACAGATTTGACCGGCAAGCTCCGGGTCTAAGGTTGTGCCGGTATTCGGTAGGACGGTGTAGGCGTTTTACTGCCCGTAGCTGTGCTAGAGACATTTGAGTTTGGGGAAACTGATCGGACTATTTTTGTAAAATGTGTTAATGTACAAATGACTGAATTGGTTTTGTGATTTTGGTGTTTGTGAAAAGTAATCGTCACGTCAGAAGTGATGTTAATAGAGAATATAGTGCTCGGTAATGTAGTACTTGTGGATTTATATAAAGTGTAAATATTACTGCAGTAAACTTTGTGTTTGGATTTGTCTATTGGCTTTCACCTCTCGACTATCTTGCGACATTTGGTGTCAGAAGTGGGATTCTTGAAGGTCATTAGTTCATTCCATACTTTTCTTGTAAAAGAAGAAAAAAACATGTGTATTGTAATTCTTAAGAGTTGTGATTTTACATGTCATTTTTACATGTTTTAATATTTTCTTCAACTTGTATGTTTCAGAATATTGGGACCCAGAAGCATATGTTGTTTTGACTGTAAATATCTGGGCTTCGCCACATGAGGACAGCGTACTTTCTCGCCAGTTGGCTGTATTCTTACAGTAGCAGGCATATTTGTAAATTCTGGTAATGAACTATATGCCTGTTCAGTCCAACTGGTAGATGCTCTCGTTCGTCAGGTTACGCTGATAGTAATACTCGGGCTAACATTGGGTGGGAAAACGCTGGAAGGTTTAGAACATTTAAGAGATTATGGGGTCTCTTTAGGGTATAAAGATGATGATTTGAAAAAGTTCGTAAGCGAACAGCAAGCTATTTTGCGCGATGAAAGGGCTGCGGCACGAGAAAGAGAAAAGGAGGAAATCGAGCTTAGATTAGTGCAGGAAAAGGCCGAAGTGGAACTGAAATTAAGTCGAGAAAAGGTCGAAGCTGAGCTCAAATTAAATCAAACTTTACATGCACAGAAAATGGAATTTTTACAAAAGCAATCAGTTAAATGTCAATCCAGAGGGAACTCGTATAAAACCACAGGTTCCAAAAATGCCGGCTTTCGATGACGGCCGTGACGATATGGATAGTTACCTCCGACGTTTTGAGCGTTATGCAACAACTCAAGGGTGGCCTAAACTAACATGGGCAACAAATCTTAGTGCACTTTTAAAAGGAAAAACGCTAGATGTATATGCATTGCTACCTTCGGCACAAGCACTTGATTATGCTGCTCTTAAAGCTGCACTGCTAAAAAGGTACTAGATGACAGAGGACGGATTTAGACAGAAATTCAGATCCAGTAGGCCCGAAGTAGGGGAAACTTTTATACAATTTTCTGTACGCTTAGGCAGCTACTATGCACGCTGGATTGAAATGTACGGAACAGAAGATACAGTTGCTGGACTGGTTGACCTAATGATGCGTGATCAATTTCTTAGAGTGTGTAGTAGAGAGTTGGTATTGTTTTTGAAAGAGCGTGTGCCTACGTCTTTAGGACAAATGGCACTGTTAACCGACCAATTTAGAGAAGCAAGATTTACTAGTGCAGTTAGCTTGACGAATAAAAGCAATTTTACTTCTCAGAACATTAATAAAAACGTTACAACTTCACCAAGGAAACAAGACCTTAGAACTGGTAAGGAAGGTAGGAATGAGCAACGTCCTTTTGTTCCTATCTCCGAACAACGTTGTTATGCGTGTGATAAGGTCGGACATCTTGCTTCTAGGTGTAAACGAAAGGGGTCTAATAAAGTTGGTCTAGTTACGGAAGACTGTGAGGAGCACTATGATGACCTGGCCGTTGATGATGGAGATCCAGGGGTATGTGGTGCATGTACGATGTTTCATGATACAATTATTAATACCACCCCATGCGACACAACATCCATTCTTACATCAGCTTGTGGGGTTCAATCAAAGGCACCTATGCCAGTTTCGTCGGGCTTTGTTGACGGATGCCCCGTTACTGTACTGAGAGATACTGGCTGCAGTGGTATCGTAGTACGTCGAGATAAGGTGAGTGATGAATGCTTGACAGGTAAACTTCAGTCTTGCATTTTAGCTGACGGTTCTAAGGTTGAAGTACCAGAGGCTCATGTTTCCATAGACTCCCCTTACTTGCAAGGAATGTATCTTGTCTGGTGTATGAATTCCCCCATATACGATCTTATCATAGGAAATGTAGATGCTGCTAGGGCGCCGGGTAATCCAGACCCGAGTTGGAGGTTTGTACAGGCTGTGCAAACAAGACAACAGGCACGGGAAAATAGAAGACCCTATTTGAAACTGAAGGTCCCGTCCATAATTCAAGACGAGATCACACCGGAAGAAATACGTTCTGCTCAGAAAGACATTACTTTAGCGAAGATCCGACAGTTAGCTGAAAGTAATGAGAGCAAAGGTAAAGTCAGGTGGTTTCTAAAACACGATGTGATCTTTCGAGAGTACACAGGGTCGCCGACAGACGGAAAAGTTTCAACACAGTTAGTTGTTCCTTCTCAATTTAGGACCATTGTCATGAGATTAGCTCACGAATCAATCATGTCGGGTCATTTGGCCACGAGACGTACTGTATGTAGGGTGCTAACGGAATTCTACTGGCCAGGGGTGCAATCAGATATTAGAAGGTTTTGTCGTTCGTGTGACATATGCCAGCGTACGGTTGCAAAAGGGAGGATAACAAGAGTCCCTCTAGGTGAGATGCCTTTAATAGATGAGCCATTTAAACGCGTGGCAGTCGATCTGATAGGCCCTTTACAACCAGCGTCTGATAGGGTAATCGTTATATACTCACCATGGTGGACTACGCTACACGCTACCCAGAGGCAGTCGCATTGCCAGGTATAGAGACCGAACGTGTCGCTGAAGCACTTGTAGAAATGTTCAGCCGAATTGGGGTACCTCGAGAAATGTTGACAGATATGGGCTCTCAGTTCACGTCTAACCTGATGGCAGAGGTAAGTAGGCTTATTTCATTGAAGCAACTCACTACAACGCCTTACCATCCTATTTGCAACGGTTTAGTTGAACGCTTCAATGGTTCCCTGAAACAAATGTTGAAACGTATGTGTGCAGAACGACCTAAGGACTGGGACAAGTATTTATGTGCACTACTTTTCGCCTATCGGGAAGTGCCACAAGAAAGTTTAGGATTCTCTCCGTTCGAGCTCGTGTTCGGACGTTCCGTTAGAGGACCTATGACTATTTTGAAGGAACTCATGGCAAAGGAAATTGAGGATCCTCAAGTAAAGTCCACTTACCAGTACATCCTGGATTTACGTGATCGTTTGGAATCCACTTGTAAGTTAGCACAAGAAAATCTGACCAAAGCTTCTAAGAAATACAGAGTTCGTTACAACAAACGTTCACGGGTAAGAGATATGAAGGTAGGTGAGAAGGTACTAGTTTTGCTCCCTACAAAGAGTAACAAATTGCTCCTTCAATGGAAAGGTCCATTTACCATCATAGAGAAAGTAGGCAGGGTAGACTACAAGATAAGTATGTTTGGTAAGAACAAAACGTTCCATGCTAATCTACTTAAACAGTATGTAGAACGACAGGATAGTGAACCAAATGTAGCTTTTGTGGGATTGGCGGTGATTGACTGTCCCGATGATGAGCAAGACATGGGTGAGTTAAATGATTTGCCTCCATCTACACAAGCGACGGAAGATCCAGACAAGGTAGATATTAATCAGGCTTTATCTTCGGATCAGAAATCAGCAATTAAAACCTTGTTGAGCGAATTTGCAGATGTTTTCACTGATCTACCTGGTTCTACCAATTTGCTTGAGCATGACATACAGACCCTTACAGATACTCCAATAAGAGTGAAACGGTATCCCCTTCCATATGCAACCACCAATGTAGTGAACGGGGAGGTAAGCAAAATGTTAGATATGGACATAATTGAACCATCACATAGTCCATATTCCAGCCCCATAGTTATTATAAAGAAGAAGGATTTGACCTATAGATTTTGTTTAGACTTTAGAGCCCTCAACCGACAGACTATCTTTGATGCTGAACCGATGCCCAACACGGAAGACATGTTTTCCAAGTTGGCAGGACACAAGTACTTTTCGAGACTGGATTTGTCTAAATGTTATTGGCAGGTACCTATGGCGGATTCTGCAAAAGCGAAAACCGCATTCCAAACTACACAAGGCCTGTTCCAATTCAAATATATGCCATTCGGACTCGTGTGCGCTCCAGCCACATTTAGTAGACTTATGCGGAAACTGTTAAAAGGCATGCAAAATATTGAAAACTTCATTGACGATATTTTGCTCTTCTCAAAGACATTTGAAGAGCATATTACGCTTCTCCGGGAACTTTTTATTAGGTTGAGAGAAGCCAAACTCACAGCTAAACCTATGAAGTGTGCCCTTGCTTACCATCAGTTAGACTTTTTGGGACACGTGGTGGGTGAAAATCGCCTTTCCCCACAACCCGAGAAGATTAGTGCCATTCAGAACGCTTCGCGTCCTGAGACCAAAAAACAGCTACGATCATTCCTTGGTCTGATCGAATTTTATCGCAAGTTTGTTCCCAACTTTTCACACATTGCTGTGCCGTTGACCGATCTCACTAGAAAGGGACAGCCTAACAAAATACAGTGGACGGACGCGCAAGAAATTGCATTTCAAACTCTTAAAGGCTTGCTGACGCGAACACCGATTTTAAAATTGCCCAATGTGTTAGAGCCGTTCGTTTTGCAGACGGACGCATCAGACTCCGGAATCGGCGCGGTTTTGCTTCAGGAAGAGGAAGGTGTAAACATGGCTGTAGCTTATGCGAGTAGAAAACTCAAGAAAGGCGAAACCTCATATGCAACAATAGAGAAAGAACGTCTCGCCATTGTGTGGGCGGTACAAAAGTTCAATACATATCTCTATGGACGAGAATTTATTCTAGAAACAGACCATCAGCCGTTAGTCTATCTAAATCGATCTAAAGTTGCAAATGCCAGATTGATGAGATGGGCGTTGCTGTTACAGCCCTATCGTTTCCGAATCGTTGCTGTAAAAGGGAAAGATAACGTTGGAGCAGATTACTTGAGTCGTCTGTGAGATATAGAGTAGATGAATTTTAAGGTAGAATGTGTATATAGTCCAAATTGCTTGTTATACAAGTACTATGTACTTCCTTAAGGGGGAAGACAATGTCACATTCAATTTGTACTAATTTATGTTATGTTAACTCCCCCGGTAGATAGCCTCACTTTACTAGGCTTTGACCCCTATTGCTCATTTCTCGGTTAGGTATAAGGGTTAAGTAGAATGGGTGTATTATGTGGTTAAAGGGGTTGGTCAGTTTGACCTATATAGTGTTGGCTGGCTGTTATTAGCTGTGCCTGACCCGTAGAGAGCCTCTGCTAGCTGGACAGGTGGACTTGCTTCATGCGGGCAAAATTACAGGTATTGGTTCTTTGTCCAGTTGGGTTTATTGTGCAGTTTCGAGCTGATTTCCCAGACAGTAAAGATGTGTGGATATGAAACTGTTACATCCCAGTTTTCATGGCATTCTGGCTTTCATGGCAATCTGGTTTGAGTACTTTCAGCTTCTGAGGTGAGTTGGCAAATGTACTAAAATGGATTTATTAGATATCAGTAAATATATGGGTGTAAATGTCAGCATATTAATATATTTGATCAAAACAGATAATACCACCAAAAGAGCTAAAGTGGTCCCAATAGGATATAGCGTACAAAGTATGAAGCCCGCTAGCTGGTCTAGTAATGTAAGGTTTTAACGGGCTTGTCCGTGAATGTAGGTGTTCTGTAAGTGTATTCTTTGTACTGTAAGTGTGTTTGAGTAATTAATTTGTATGGTGGTGTGTGTAAACAAAACTCCAATTAAGAGAATCTGTGTATCAGTGAGTAGGAATGTGTACGGATGTAAAGTACTGTTTCTTGAAAGTATCGGAAGTACCAGTAAGTAAACACATAGTTGTTCCTAAAGTATGGTGTCCCGTTTGGGCAATCAATATAGACTCTATCATCTGGTTTTGACTGTATATGCGCATGACTTTGCACCAGTATACTGTAAGAACGGAATTGTTATCTACAGGTCCCATTTTGGTGTATTCTGACAAACTACGGAGTCCCAGAGGTGTCATCACTTGTTATCTTCTGAGGTGTGAATCTTCTGTGAAGCCTCGTACGCCGAATGTTCATCTAACACCACAACCACACATGGGCCAGTATTATGGGTATAGCCGCAGTGGACCGTTATTCCATACCAGAGCAACGACCACAGATTTGACCGGCAAGCTCCGGGTCTAAGGTTGTGCCGGTATTCGGTAGGACGGTGTAGGCGTTTTACTGCCCGTAGCTGTGCTAGAGACATTTGAGTTTGGGGAAACTGATCGGACTATTTTTGTAAAATGTGTTAATGTACAAATGACTGAATTGGTTTTGTGATTTTGATGTTGTGAAAAGTAACCGTCACGTCAGAAGTGATGTTAATAGAGAATATAGTGCTCGGTAATGTAGTACTTGTAGATTTATATAAAGTGTAAATATTACTGCAGTAAACTTTGTGTTTGGATTTGTCTATTGGCTTTTACCTCTCGACTATCTTGCGACAGTTACCATACCTAAAAGTAACAGTTAAGATGTTGGATTCTTGGCATCGTGTGATGACATGCTCCAAACTGAACACCAGTAGCCTAAGGTAGCATTTTCCAAGATGGTAGTCTTTCCTTAACCATATTTCGTGGAAAATGGCGTACAGATTCGACTTCTCGTGTCGAATCCAGGTTTTGTTTTATGAGCCAAAGAGCTCAAGACGAATCCATGTTTTATGGGTGAAAGAGAATCAGATAAATTTGTAAATCTGCCCATTTTCCAATATGGTGGAACAAGATGGCCAACTGTTCACTGTTGCAAATCCATTTTTGGACAAATTCGCTATATTGATAGACAATAATGATGTTATATCGTGTGCTTTGATGGTCATCTACTGATGATGCACAGCATGGTGTTCCATAGCATTCCGTTGCATACTTACAAACTTGAGTGTGACGTTAAGCCAGATTCCCTCCCTCCCGTCGCATACTTTGGTACACCAGGTTAAAATCATGATACGCTGTGGTATATCAACTGTGAATGAATACTACCATACTATCGTCCCACAACACCATGGTACATGTACATGCTTGACTACATTGGCGTGGGCTTATAACAGAAACGGCACAGCCATGATGCATGCTTCATCGTTGTAAAGTGTTAGCCCATGGTACAGCATCGAACAATTGTCCCAAAATAACATGAAACATCCGGTTAATAAGGTTCCTCGGATTAAGAGTCGTTAAAATTGTTGCAACATTCAACTCATATTTTATCTCAAAAGTACTTTACCTGCATTCTCTCTTGACATGCAAAAGTTCTATGGCACATTAATCAGACAATTTATAAAAGATAAGTGTTCATTCACTTAACATTGAAAACGGAGATAACTCTCCGTAATGACGCCATACTTGTAGCTCACAATGAGTCTTTGAGAATCCCATTTTGAGAATCCCTGATTTCAAATTAACATGGGAGCGACATGAGAGTGAGACATCCTGTTGTCTTGAACTTAGAAATACTAACTAAAACCCGAAAAGAAATGTTTATCATGGATCTCTCTCGCCCAGTCAATGCTAAATGAATGGATATCGTCTGTTTTTAATTTCCTAATTACTGTACAACTGAAAACGTTGGAACTTTTGCATGTGAAAAGAGAATACCGATGAGGTACTGTTGGGACAAACATCAAGCTGCTCCCAAATATTTGCAACGAAAGTTTATTTAGAAGCATCATTCATGCTTCACTACCATTAACATTGAAGTTTCTCAAGTGGGAGAAAAACTTAACACATGAATATCCTGAGAATGAAAATTCGGCGGAGGATCCAGCCCACTGGGAACACGAACACAATTATAACAATTGATTCCAGGTTCCGAACTTTCCGATTTTTTCCGATTTTTAAATCCAACCCTTACTGTACAACTGGGAAATCATACTACAGCATGCTCCAGGATAACAACCGTTGTCCATGCTGTTGCCCTGCCTGCCTGAACATCGAGATGTTCCATTTATCTGTGCGCCCCCAATGTATAGTCAAATATGAAAGCCGGAAAACCTCAATGAATACTAAACATAATGGATTCGGAAATTATACCGCCAATTCCATCGACATCCCCAACATATACTTCATAATTGCATCCGTTACTGAAAGTGTTTAATTGCCCTGTCCGCTCTGAAACAACTGAGGAGTGTTTATTTCCTAACGCTGGGCACCTCCAATCCGAGTGCCCACCATTGACCACCTGGGTTGCGTCTGAACAAGAGTTCAAAAGTTGATGAAATGCAAGATATAGAATAAAATTTCGAAAACGAATTTTCCAGTGTTTCCAACTTATTCGTTCGCCAAGAGTGCCTGATCTCATCTTTGAGAGGAAGCCAATCGCAATATATAATGAAGTCGCAAAACCCTTCTTCAATTAAGCTCTAATACTGTAAGTCCATAAGTTCAACATAGACCGTCAATAAACCGAGGGTAACGTATTGCAGAGGCACAATCACGGACATGTTGTTTGCTATCTTGAACGCGCTATCCTGAACGTACGGTATTGACACCAAAGCCGCCGACAGTGTAACTTCAGAAGGAGGTGCCCAACATTAGGAAAGAAACATTCCTCAGTTACTTGAGAGCAGACAGGGCATGCACACACTTTCAGTAACGGATGCATATATAAAGCACATTTTGAGGATGTTGATGGAATTGGCGGTATAATTTCCGAATCCATTTTGTTTAGTATTCATTGAGGTTTTCCGGCTTATTGACTATACATTGGGGACGCACAGATAAATGGAATATCTCGATGTTCAGGCAGGCAATGCAACAGCATGCACTGCTGTTGTTATCCTGGAGCATGCTGTAGTACGATTTCCTAATTGTACAGTATGAGTTGGATTCAAAAATCAAAAACGACCTGGAATCAATTATCATAATTGTTTTCTTTTCCCGGTGGGCCGGGTCGATGTTGCAGTGTCAACCAGGTCAGCGTTCTTTTAACCCTACCAAACTTTCTCCCCTATCTCCGGAACGACAACAAAATGAAAGCGGACCCTCCACGACGTTTTAGTTTATCATATTGGGATAATATTGAAGCTTTTTGAATAACATCCCGAGTAGAGCATCATGGGTAAATTCAATATGGCGGGCTTGTGGTGCACCAGAAAAGTGTCATTTGTCTTTAAAATTTTCGAGGAAAATTCGGCAAAATCTATTTTATTTCACATCAGGCTATTATTTATTAACTTATCATGCAGTTTTTGCAAAGAAAACACACAAATAACATAAATAAAAAAATCTGATCAAAATATCGACCGTCACTGTGACGTCATCAAAGCGGCCATCTTGGATATTTTTAGATTTTCTGGTAGAGCTTGAACCTAGGGTATAGTGTGGTAATTGTCAGCCCCCTAACTCAAGAATATTTATGGGAGGCCGAAATGGTCCTCCAGGTCTGGACATGTCTCAAAAGGCGCAGGTCGGATAGGGCTAACAGTATCATGCAATATAGTCTCTGACATGAGATGTTCCAATGGGCAAGAGCGTTCCATGCGACTGATAATGAAGGAGATGTGGGTCAGATCACTATGTGATGTTATATTCAGAAGCATGCTCGTTAGACGGTTCGCGAAACAATGCATACAGTAGCCAAGTCTGGTGACAACAATGTGTCTAGACTTCAGCTTTTTCAACTGCACAAAGACGCGGACAATAGCGTCATACATGAAGGGTCAACCCGTTAGACACATTCACCCCCAATCTCTCTGTTTGGCGTATGTGAAGCGATGTGGCATTTAAACCATTTGACGTCCGCCGTCTTTGAACTCAAATCATCCTGATCTTGATCTTCTTTGACAGAACCCATCAGATGAGTTTGATAACACTCCCAATGGATTATTTGGTTCTCAAAGTACAATGCTTGCCATTCAAATCACCCTACAATTTGTCATATTTAATGTGATATGGAGTTTTGAATATTTCTTTAATCCGCCCTCTTGGGCCGCCACATTGGAAATTACAATATATCATCTCACTGTTTAAGAAGATTCCCATTGGATTATTCAAAACTAAACAAATATTTTTTAATACTCAAATCGCCTTTCTAAGTATCACCGTTCGCGAAATATATATCGTCTATAATTTTCCAAAAAAACGACCGTCTTGGAAAACGGCGGTCTATTCAACTCGTACACATCTAGAGCATGTGTTACCTTTATTCATGAACCACACAGCGGTTAATTTAATGTATGGTGACGAATGGCTACTGTCGACCACGGCTGATCCTAAAGTCTTTTTTGCATCAGGGTGCGATATTGATCACGGAATTTGAGAAACTTGAAATTAAGATGTTTGGTGGAGGGGTTGAGCCGTGTTTGACAAGGTTCTGCAAAAATTGTTGTGGCCTTGATTGAAATACGAGACAGTCCCTTGACATAACTATCAGGTCCACCTGCGCTTCTACATAAATTGAGCTTCTCGTCGGTAGCTGGTCCCTAAGGAATTCCCCTAAATTTAGAAACTGTTATTATAATCCATTTAAATCCCGCAATATATCTGCCAAACGTAATATAGATCATCTTCTAGCTTCAGATAAATGTTCTAGTTTCGGATAGTTCCTGTGGGGTGGACAATGCCAAGGATATATATCCAACTCACAGGATTAGGAGGTTAGTTCAAATTTCAAACATTGATAATTTCAGTCTTGGTTTAGGAGACCCTGGGTGCAAAACGTTCTAGACAATTGGTGCTGCTCTCTATAATTTGCATCCACATGTAATCCACCCTCAAGGGAAGTATCCGATGAATATTGACTCGCAATGCTATACTGAACAAACTGTTGGTCAATGGATGTCCGATGCCTGTTTTAAACGACGTTAAATCTCTCTCAGATCCTATCAGAACCCAAATCAAAGCAAGCATAACAAGTATGAAATAGAGCGATTCTCCTCAAAAGCAGCTGCGTGAAGTCAGTCATATCAAATCTCGACAGAACAGGAACATATTTTACCGGTCACGAATGGAATGTCTTCACTTCGAATTGGTGAAACTGGAATGTGATCAATTAAACAGAAACAACAACGCATAATTAATGAATCCGGAAAATAAAATTATCGTTAAAAAATAGACATAATTTGTGAATGAGTGAATGAAATAGCCATGAAAAATTGAATGTCTTATTGACATACATTGTCGAGCAAACGGGCCTAACCTCTATATGCCCAGAGAGCTAGTCAGCGTGACCGAAGGAAACTAACTTTCCAACCGTATAGAAGCTCTGCAGTTTATCTGTTCTTTCATATCGGTATATTCTTTATACAAAAAATAAAGAAATGCCCAGACTGGTACAAGCATATGAGTACTGTTTCAGAAAAGTTGATCGATGACAAGTGACAGGCGTAGACACGTGACAGGATTGTCCTATCAGTCATCACCCCTCACTGGTAATATATGAGGATCTATAAATATTTGACTGTTCCGATCTATGCAGAAATTATTGATATTGAAGATTTTTTCTCTCCTGACGCGCTGGTTCAAGATGACACAACTTGGAATCCAAATTAAGTAGAATGTCAGAGTTCTGTAATTTTGCCGCTGTCATGGGCGCTTCACAAGTTTCATTATTATCAGGGTCAGAACCAACTACAGTACTGTTAGCGCTATCTCTGTCTATGTATAACTTTAACATATTTACATGACATAACTGTTGGTGTTTACGCCTGTCAGGTGTCTGAATTACATAATTAAGGTCACTTAATTTCTTTTCAATGATATAAGAATCATGAGTGGATTACCAGGAATAGGCAGAGAAGCCAGGGTATGCTTTCATACATTTTTGTGCTGACTTCAAATTTGACATTAGTCAACCTGGTGCGACACTTATTGTAAGAGACTACATGTACATGAGTCAAGATCACTGTCTATGAACTTTTCCTTTAGCAGTTTAAGTGGTCCTCTAACTGTATCACCAAAGACTAATTCAAATGGACTGAAGCCTAAAGACTCTTGAACAGACTCTCTAGCAGCAAACAACAACAAATGTATGCCTTCATCCCAGTCTTTCTCAGTATCAAAACAGTAAGTCCTAATCATGTTCTTTAATGTTTGGTGAAATCTTTCTAATGCAGATGATTTGTACTGCTTTATTCCCAATTTCATGCATGACTTGTTGAAAAATTCCTGACATGAAATTAGATTCCTGATCAGACTGAACGGACTGGGGTAGGCCGACAAGTGTGAAAAACTTAACTAAGGCCTTAACAATAGTTTTTGCCTTAATATTCCGCAAAGGAATGGCCTCAGGGAACCTGGTTGATGCACACATGACTGTTAACATGTATTGATTTCCTGATGTAGTTTTTGGTAATGGACCAACACAATCTATAATCATGCTACTAAATGCTTCCTCAAATGCAAGGATTGGTTGAAGGGGGGCCTTTGGTATGGTTTGGTTTGGTTTTCCTACCATTTGACATGTGTGGCATGACCTATAAAATTCCGTAAAATCTTTCTTTAAATTTGGCCAATAGAAATGATTTAGAATTTTGAAATATGTTTTGTTAATGCCTAAATGGCCTGAAAGAGGAGTTTCATGGGCTAGTCTGAGGATATCTGAACGATATGAATTTGGTGCTACAATCTGATACTTAACTGCCCACTCATCATCAGGTGAAACATTTGGCGGTGGCCAGTTACGCATAAGAACACCATTCTTACAAAAGTAACACACATGCTCTTGAGTTACATCACACCCATCTACTGCCCTGTCAAACAACTTGAAAATGTCCTTGTCACTATGCTGTTCATTAACCAACCGTGATTTTGAAATTTTGTCATTAGAACATTCCAATTTGCTATCAAAATTTGGCTTATCAGCTTCATCATTCAAACACACGATAGTGTCGGCCAAACAAACGCCATCGATGACGTCATCTTTAAGAGACTTTTCAGACTCCTCAGCCAATTTACTCATGGCTCTAGTAACTGCACAAGTAGGATACAAACTTTGAATTTCGTCTTCAACTGGATCATGGGTCTGATCCAAACAAGGCTTGTCAGTTACAATCGGGTTAATCCCGACCTTATCTTCCACAAGATCATTTCCAAGAAGTAATTGAACACCCTCAAATGGTAAACTACCTTTAATACCCATCGTAACAGGCCCAGAAATCAAGTCGGGAGACAGATGAACGTTATGGAGCGGAACAGGTAATAATTTACAGAATCTACCTCTTTAATCAGGACATTACTGCCTGCAGATGAAGAGTCAGAAAACGGCAAAGTATCTGCCAACAAAAGAGACTGGGACGCGCCCGTGTCTCGCAAAATCTTCACAAGAGTAGCATTAGACAAATTACTTGAAAGTGACACAAAACCATTGTTGATAAATGGTTCAAAAATCTCCAGAACAGGATTTGAAAAAGTGTCAGTAAGTTACAATAATTGCAAACAGGAAATTTGTTTTGAGTGTTAAAATTGGGTGACTGAAACTTTGTGTTGGAACTTTGACCTTTCAAAGTGGGGTTAGTTTCAGGCCCTGAGAAAGAACTTGGTTTGTTACCTGAGAGATTAGACTGGAATTAACTAGGCTTAACAGCATTGACAAATGAAAATTTGTGTGTCAAAGCGTATTCAACAGCAAAACGTGCTGCCCCATCTAAAGTGTTGGCATACTTTTCATCAAGAAATATCACCATGGATACACCTTTTAAATTCCTCTATCAGCACAAGCTGTCTAAGGCTTGCAAATTGGTTGTCAATTTTAAACTCGGCACACCACCTATCAAATAACTGTTCTTTTGAACGGGCAAATTCTACATGAGTCTGAGAGTTTTCTTTTTCACAAGTACGAAACTTTTGTCTATAGGCTTCAGCAACTAATTCATAACCTTTAGGTATTAAATCCTTCACTTTATCATAATTTGATGCATGCTCTACCGTCAATTGAGTGTAAATGTCTCTTGCCTTTCCGATCAAAACACTTTAAAGAAGTAAACTCCAATTTTCTTTTGGCCAGTTCATATTTTCAGTAATTTTCTCAAAATGCAGAAAATATTTATCAACTTCTTTTTCCTGGAATGGTGGGACGAGACGTATCTGACGAGCCGCATCAGATCTTGATTGTGATTGTACAGGTGCAGACTTGTTTGCGACTGTAATTCCATATGCTCCATTTCTAACTTCGTTTCTTCCCTTTCTCTCTCCAATTCTCTGTCCTTTTCTAACTTTTCTCTCTCTAATTCTTTGTCTTTTTCTAACTTTTCTCTCTCTAACTGAAACTATCTTTCTTTCTCTCTTTCCTCTTTTTCCATTTCCAGCTGATTTTGCAATTCTAATTTCCTTATTTCCAAATCATCAGCAGTTTCCTCAGTTAAATCAAAATCAATTTCATCCCAAAGTTGTTTGAAAACAAAATGTTTAATAATGAGTTTCTTAATTTCTTGCTTTTTCCAAGACGTTTTACACAGCGCAAACAAATACTCTTTGCGTCGTTCGTTAAATACCTCCTGACTAGGCTTTAAGGCAAACGGTGCTGGGTCAAATGACATGTTGATAGTGTACTCCCTGACCTCACAAATTTAGACAATGTTGTAAAGCTGATTAATGTAGAACTATGTGGCAAAGCTGATCAGCTGGCAGCTATAATGTAAACAAATCTCCCGGACAGGCCCAAAATTTACATCAATTTTACAATAACAGAAAAACGTAACAGAAAAACGTGTGAAGTCAAAGATTAACAACCAAATATTTATTCGCAATACTAAGATCATATACAAATTAAGTAAGGTTAATACAAGTAATATAGTCTCACTTTTCAATGCTATACCGGTGTATATTTTACAGTCCCTGTTGATGCGCACAAATCGCTCTTCTGTATAATGGTAATCCAACACTGCTCAGTTGTTCACAATCCCAGTAAGTGTCCAATATCCGACGGTTCAATAGCGTAAACGTTATACACAGGAGTAAATAATCCAGTAGTCCGTAATTACAGGCAAAGGTAACACAGTATAACACCTACATAAAAAGCCAGTTTGAATTCCCTGCTGACTGACTGAGCGCTATTTATACTCTATGAGGCATTCCGGATCATTCTACCAATTCAAGAAGCTTCTAGAGTGCACAGCACTGCCGCAATTTACAATAGTGTGCCAGAAAGCTCTAAGTGATTGACCCACGTAAAAAAGCTTGCGTCAGGTTCCAGAAACATCCTCAATGTCTAATAATAGACTACAATACCATGACAACGTAACGTAAATGAACACATGGACGAAGATTACAAGCTAAATTCAAATATTACAGTTTTTAATCAATAAAGCCCGGTGTGGAAGCAACCGTGCTCGGAAACAGCTGTCCCCTATCAGCAGAAACCAGGGTCCTGATATCGTTGGTGTCCGGGTCACTGAAATCTAGACAGGAATGTCCCTTCTCATATATATAGGGCCCGGACCATGGCATCTGGCGGACTATGGGCGCTTCCACAGCTATGGAAGTCCTCAGAGTCCGGCATTCCACAGAGTCCGGTTGACCTATATATGAAACTAAAGGAATAGTAAAGACTAGAAATTCTGAAAAAAGGTTCGGCCAGCAAATCGGCGGTGCAGTGGGTAAATTACAACACATATAAGGGAAGTGGGAAGAGGTGCCGACATACTGACTGCGTCACATGACTTCACAGAATAGTCTTCTGGTTAACCTATTCTAAAGCACATACCAAGAATCTAACGATTCGTGATATGTGTTGTATCTCAGGTACGCTTTTATTGTACCTGTTCATGTGGCAACTTGGATGATATGACCACACAGCCCCTAGCACCGGCATAAGCGGTATTAGATACAAATCTAGAGAGCTATGATGGAAATGCTCTGACAACTCGTATACTGGAAATTGGTGAGCTGTTTCGCTGTGACAACTCGTACATTGGAGATTGGTGAGCTGTATCGTCGTCAGATGTAAATGACGGCATTTAACACAAAAGACTAGTCTGTAATGCCCGATGTCGACCCAGCATCAACTTCCCACAAGTGCCAACATATATCAAAGACCAAAAGGTCTGTACAGGGGGCGGGCCTCGGGGACGAAACGTCCACCAGCAGAATCTCGCCATATACAGGAAAAAATTACAACACATATAAGGGAAGTGGGAAGAGGTGCCGACATACTGACTGCGTCGCATGACTTCACAGAATAGTCTTCTGGTTAACCTATTCTAAAGCACAAACCAAGAATCTAACGATTCATGATATGTGTTGTATCTCAGGTACGCTTTTATTGTACCTGTTCAAGGCATCGCCGGTGGACAGTACAGCAGATGGTAAGATTGTGGGTTCGATATAGTCGGGATCAGTTGAAAATGTTTGATTTTCTGCATTTCTCATGTACAGCTTTAGTACGTATTGTAAAGTTATACCGTTGCATCTTTGTTAAATATATATATATATGTTTAGAAAAAAATAATTTAATGTATTTAAGTCAATATACATATTTACGGTGGCCCATACACGGCATGCTATTCATTTTAGTTTTGTATATATTTGTTTTTTCAGTTTGGGTGGGGGGATTCTTTCACTCCTTTCTCTTCTCCCAGGTGCAAACGTTTTCACCGGGGTGAAAAGGTTTTCACCTGGGCGCAAACGTTATCACCCTGGTGGAAACCTGTTTTAACACAGGTGAAATCTTGTTTTCATCCGGGTGAAAATATTCTCACCCCGGTAAAAACGTTTCCACCCGGGTGAAAACCTTTTCACATAGGTGACTGGAAAATTTCCATCCGGGTGAAAACTAATCCAAAAGAAGCAAACCTAGAACTAAAAAAAGAATACAAAACTGGAAAAATATCAGGTCATATATGGGCCGCCGTACATCTTCAATATGTCGTAGAACACCGTATACAAGTACTAGGAATCCTTCTTTCCGCGCTGGGTTAATTTTCGCACGCATATGATTTTGTGAATGTTGCGAAATCAAAAAGAAACACGAGATATTGAGATATCTAATGAAAATGTATATCACGTTTCTGACATTAGTAAATATTGAGGAAATTGTCATGTCGGAGATCTCTATTACTGTTATAATTAATGTTACTCTAAAATGACCACGATTGTCCGCTGGTACTACTTACGACTTCTCGCATAGTCAGGGCGAAATTGGAATATTTTACGATATGCAAATATAATGTTCAGGGTCTTTTCATATTCGGTCCGCGTATCTTCCGAATGCGGGATATCCTGAACGATCTCTCTGGACATTTCAAGCTGACTCGGCGTTCTTGAAGTAGGATCGGGTCATTTGTTTGCATAGGAGCATCACGTTAACCATCAAGGGGCGCATCTGGTATCATTAAAAAATTATCAAATAAATAAAACATAACATAAATGCAAAATAAATATTGTCACGACATCTACATGCATCGGATTACTGCATTTATATATGGCATATCTGCGAAATTAATGAATTATATTGAGTACACTGAAAAACATTATTCTTAAAATTTAAAGAATATTCCCGGAATATTACACCGGCGGAGTATTTCTTAAAATTCAATAAAGAATATTCCGTAGCATGTTAAGGAAATTTCTTAACATGGTAAGGACTATTCCTTAGTTATGTTGAGGAATATTCCGCTCGTGTAACAGTCGGGGAATATTCCTTAAATTTTTATGGATTTTTTTTTCTGTGTATCTGATCAGGTGTATATAAAAGCTGACCACCTGTCCACAATCAGACCCATATCATCCTTAGATCCTGCCGATAGTCTGCGATATTTGGCCAACAATATCGTCGGCTGGGCTGTATGCCAACAAAATTCCGTTGTTTTGATCATTGAAAGTGAATATATTTATTGAGTTTTATCTTTGATTGTTTGCGATACTATTCTTTTTTGGTATAACCCATTTACATAGAAATGCGAAAAGTGAGTCCTTGTGATCCGCAATTAATATACTTTGTAGACTTTATATATGACTAATATGTATACATTACCGGTAGTTCAACCTAAGGCGCTCGTAAACTAATGGTGTATTCGTGACAACCACCGGGTATATTTACCTATTCCATTAAAGATTCAATAAGGGTGGCCCATAGGGGACATCGATAATTTTTTTCTTCATTTTTTTCATTACATTTTCTGCATTCATTGGGGATGTTCTTGATTTTCGCGTATTTTCTACAAACAGATTTTAGTTGAGCACATTTTTCTTTACATTTTTGTCTTTCTAGTAACGTCGTGTTATTTAACTTTATAAAAAAATTTCAACGAAAACCAAACAAAACTCTTGGAAACGTTTACACTGTTTATACGGCAGCGTAAATCGATTTTTTGATCAAATTTTGCGAGAATTTTATTCATGTAATTTAAAATAAAATGCATGATAAATTACCCGTGGTTTTACCCGTGATCCTCTGCTCCGAAGGTTATGTAAATAGACTCCAAATGACCCCAGTATGATAAACTAAAAATTCACGGAGTGTCAGCTCTCAATTTTTGTCGTTCCGGAGATTGCGAAGAAAGTTTGGTGGTGGAGGGGGGTGGTACGAGTTGTCACAGCGAAACAGCTCACCAATTACCAGTATACGAGTTGTCAGAGCATTTCCATCATAGCTCTCTATATTTGTATCTAATACCGCTTATGCCGGTACTAGGGGCCGTGTGGTCATATCATCCAAGTTGCCACATGAACAGGTACAATAAAAGCGTACCTGAGATACAACACATATCACGAATCGTTAGATTATTGGTATGTGCTTTGGAATAGGTTCACCATGCAGAAGACTATTCTGTGAAGTCATGTGACGCAGTCAGTATGTCGGCACCTCTCCCCACTTCCCTTATATGTGTTGTAATTTACAGCACCGTATCAAGATCATTGACGAGATGCAGCATGCGGCCGATATATGTGATCTGCTCATGGTGGAAAACATAATCACTAAACACAGTGGGGTAGATATCGTGGCGGAGAAGACCTATATGGCACAAAACAGAGCCCTCATCGACCTGATATCATGCCGTGGTCCGTTAGCATTTCAGGCCTTCCTGGAGGCACTGAAGAAGACGGGGAATGAAGGAATAGCGTCTCTACTTCAACCCCAGGAAAAAACCTTAATCATAGACATCCCCGAAGAGAGTAAACATACCAAACTTGCCCAGGAAAAACCCGGTCCACCTGCCAAACGTGCCGGTCTCCAACTTGCACCTTTAAAAATAGGCCAGCAAACAGAGGAAGAGGTCCAGACGTTACTCCCCGTGTCTGTGCAGCAGGTGAATGATATCATTCAGCAAGCCTACGAAGCGGTCCGTTGCGCAACGCTCTCTCAGTGGGAACTTTCGCGAATTTGACAGTGACAGTAGAAGACCAATGCATCCATTTCGACGTTCCAGCCTGCGAAGAAAAGCCGGCCAAGCATATTTCAATCACAGCTAACGTCTGGGAGAAAATTATAACTCTGTACGATACCATAGACTCGCTCATCGATATGCAAGGAAAAGACGAAGTGAAATTTTTCGCAGAAGAAAATATCTTTCTCATTTATACTCTCTTCAACGATGTGGTGTTGGTCCATCTGCGCAAATGGAAACGTGGGGAAAACAAGTGGTTTCCGCAAATTGAGGGCGTGACGCTGCATTTACGCGCATGGAATACGCTGCAAGGGTTAACACCAGACATTTCTGAATCGCTGACTGGAGATATCATGTAAAAATTATCGACATTTATATGGATGAACTAAAGCCGTACATTCGAGCGATACACATGGAACAATGTGCCGGATGTCAATATAAATCACTCAGTCAAATTGAGCATGAATGTGTGGGGCTGTTTTTAACAGAGGAGATTTTGAAAGAAGCCATACAGGACAGTAATGAAATACAAATCTTGGAGAGGTTTCAAACCCGATGCCCAGCTAGAATTCCACGCTCCCATATGGACGCTTTCCTCTCACAACACAGCTCAGATAAGCAGAAGGGCCATTTCCAAAAACGGTTGCTCGATAAATATTTACAATTCTGAGCTATAATAGACACCCAGAGAGAGAGAGATATTTCCGTGTTGGCTGTTTGTTTACGTTTTATATCCGCGTCACTAGGCCAAATGTTGCCCTGATGCCCAGCTAGAATTCCACGCTCCCATATGGACGCTTTCCTCTCACAACACATCTCAGATAAGCAGAAGGGCCATTTCCAAAAACGGTTGCTCGATAAATATTTACAATTCTGAGCTATAATAGACGCTCAGAGAGAAACGTTACTGCGTGAGACTCTGTTTGTTTATTTGATATACCCAAGTCACTAGGCCAAATGTTGCGATGTTGCAACATTTTAACACAATTGTTGTAATCGCGTTAAAATGTTGCGATGTCGCAACATTTTAACAAAATTGTTGTAACACTAAGTTACATTTGTATACATTTGTTGCTCTTCTACCACGCTACCGTAAATCAATTATATATTTATAATCGCACGGCGTGAAAGTAAATGCCTGTAGGAATTATCAGATGAATATTACCGAGTATAGAAAAAATGTTCATTCTTCTGTGTTGTTGTTAAATAAAAATAACATAAATTCATATGGGGTGTGTGTTATTTTTTTGATGTATAGGGAAATGGAGAGGGTCATTGAATTGAATTGTGCATTGATAGAAGTTCTCTTCCGGTAGAATTGGCAGCACTGAAAAGTGCTTTTGAAAAAAAAATGTCAGGGAAAAACACCTCACGGTCGAAATATTCTTTTCACTCCAGCAATATGAGTCCGACAGACGGGGCACCGGAGCAAAATATGCTGTTCCTCGTCGTCGTTCTCAGCACATCGGCAAGTTACGGCATTGCAAATGAAATTGCACAAGCACATTCCACAAATGGCTAAATGTCCGCATGGAAAAAAGACATAAAGTGCCTCGATGGCCTGACAAATGGTGCAGTTGCTCTTCTCGCGATCGGCGTCTAGTTGCCGGCGAAGTGCGCCTTTTTCCCGCTCTAATTCTTGAATTCTGTTTTCTTGAGTAATTTCTCCCGCCTCTAATTGACGTCTCAGCCGGGACATTCGTGAAGTTGTCACATCAGGAGTTGCTGGGTGAAGCGAAGTTGCAGGTCTGCTTGCAGTCAACCACCCCGCCGCTGTTTCCAAGATGGATGGAGAAGGGGCTGTCAGTTCTTCAAGCTTCGTTTCTTCCTCACTTTCTATCTCATCAACAGAATCTTGGACCAAAACCTGTCGATCTACAGCTTCCGGACGGATAACTGGCACGATAAATCTTGGGATCTCTCCATCTATAGGACATTGACGTCGTGGGTCAGCCATCTTGAGATATTGGCGTAACGAGTAGCGTGGGTTCCGAGGGAAAGTGATAAGCGAAGGTACTGAATTGGAAAATGCGCTCCTTTTATAGCGAAAGACTTGGCGCCGTGCCAACTGGCTGAGTGCCAACGGTACCATTGACATTCAGCCAACGTTTAGATTTGCCAATTTTCGAGATGTTTTCTCACTTTTGATGAAAGCACAAAAAAACTTTGGGTACTTATAAGTAATGAGTCTAAAAGATTCACCTACGCTAAAATATTCTAGTTTTTTTTGTAGAATATAGATTCGCGTTAATTTCTACTTCATCAAAACAAAATTTCATCTCGAAAATTGGCAGATTGAAATGTTCACTCTAATTTTATGCCACGGTATCAATTTTTACATCTATGTTGCAGAATTATGACAGAAGAGTATATTACATCAATTCCCTGCTGGAAAAAAGCCCCACTAGAAAATTGTCTTCAAATGATAATATTTTTATTATAGTATATTGTCTTCATGTATGAATATGCAGATATGGGGAGAATTTGTTTTTTCTTACAGAAATATTGGCAGCTAATTTCTGGGCATCTGCGAGCCAGTCAATTCTAAGCTGTAGAAAAACTTTTTATATTCGATGACTTTTAGTCCATCTTTCCTTCGGTATGAGAGCTCACGCACACAAACACAGCGGCACCAGACTTTACGCACAGTGAGGCCCGGAGGAAAAAACCCAGGTTGTTTTGCTCAGCTGTCAACTGTTATGTTTTGGCCACAATGTTGCCATTTTCTCCCCTATATTTAGCGCCCATAAATCATTCAAGCTAACCTAGTCATAATAAAATTTTAAAATCACATGTCCAACACATACACACACTGATGAAGGATATACCATCCCAGGTTTCATTTTTTTTAGGTGTATTAAAATGTTCTCTCTAATTTTGTGCCACGGTATCTATTTTTACATCTATGTTGTAGATTTATGACAGAAGAGTATATTATTTCCACGGTTCCGCGGCTGAGTGACCTACTTTCGAGTGGAACGTAAACGAAGCCACGTGGCGCGCTACAGCATTGCTGAGGTGGGAGAATCGAGATATTTTAAATAGCTGTTGTGTGCAAGATTAAAGATCTCTTGGACTCGTACATGCGACGTTTTCTTCTTTCATGTTACCAGAAGTAATCTGTTTGTCTAGAAATCATTACACTTAAGCTAGTTAGAGTGAAAATAAGACCTTTTCGTCACTGTTTATCGTGGTGCTGTTGTTGTATACGCATATGTATATGTTATAGTTCTAACCACAATAAACAATTGATACGACATTTAATCACCAGAATATATATATATTTAAAATAAATATATGATTAGTAGATATTGCCTTTGCCACCAACTTCTCAATTGTAATTGTAATTTTTGACAATCTAATTAAAATTAAATCCTATCTGCTCCCCATTTGGATATTGTCGCTTGTAGGATGTAACAGGCTTGCAGCAACTCGCGTGTTAACCAATCCCGAGAACGCTTCATAGTTCTTTGATGACAAAAAATTTTTGGTTGGCTCAACCGCGGTCCCGACATTGTGGCGCCATAATACGGGGTAAATATATGGACTGATCTTTGGTGTAAGCATTGGGTAAATGGACAGAGTGAACCTATCTCCCCTCTCCGACGTCAAATGGGTGAGTCCAGATGCGACCATGATGTCATAATGCTATTAAATATCCATGAACACCAAATTCAATTGAAATACGTAAGATAGCGACATGTACGATTGGGGAGCATTGATAGGATATTAATTTATTAAGATTGAATTTTTGAGTGCCAGCGGCGACCATAAAGTAAATTTTCATGAGACAGAATAGAATAGAATAGAACTTTATTTATGCTAATCAAAGCGCCCGCAAGGAGCCAACAATCAAAACATTAGAAAAATTTCAACATTACCTATCAAAAGAGCCCACCCCTCATTTTGCTGATTCCCTCCCCATACCTGGGACATGTCATCCAGGTTATGGCCGTCTTCGGGGTCCTCGAGAAGTTTGCGTTTACCCTTGCCTTTTCCTTTACTTGAGCCATTATTTGCACCTGTCGGCATGTTTGATTAGCCTGGGCCACGTGCTTTCTCGCCAGTGTTTACGTTTCACTGAGCCAGAGCCTCGCTCTGGATATGACCTAGTTTACCTAATATGGCGAGACTGTGGAGTAAGCCCCGCTAGAAAAATTGTCTTCAAATTGTCTCTTGTTGTGTGAGTGTAAAAAAAATCCTGTCAACAGGGGAGAGTATATTTCGTGCGAAGCTATGTTGCCAATGCATTGAAATTTGAATGGGCCGTCTGCATGGGTTTCAACTCAAGTATACGAAAGTCCAGCTTACCTGATAAAGAGTTTAGTCCGATTCCTGATGTATACCTGGAAAAATTCCATATTGCCGGAAGTTTTGTGCGTATATGTCTGGGGGTTTTTTCTTAGGTGGGCATAACACACCAATCCTTCATCACGATGCATTCTTATCCTAAAAATATGGATATCGCCACGAACCAGGCCTCATTCCATATATACTTTTTCGAAATTCACAGATATTTCCATAGGTAAAGCGGGTCACCATTATACCACATGCAAGAATTGAACGCACTAAACTGTCAAGCTAATGATTTTGGCCAACGGCTTTTTGGCCAATGTTCTCTGGCTTGAAGTTAGTCCCGACATCCCAGCAGTGAGATGCGTTTTCTTCTTCTGGGCTTGTCACGGTAGATTGACTTGTTCGCCCATACTCCCACGTGTGGTGGGCGTGGAAAAACAGAGGGTACCCAGCCAATGAAAAATTAAAAAAAAGATGTGTGCATATTAATAGACCACGTGGGATGTAGGCCGTAGAAAATGAGCGGCTAAAAATGAACACGTTACATTGTACAAAAGTATACTTTATTGCGAATTGTTACAAGTCCACGGGTGAATCAGTGCGTTTTTATACCCCGCTACAGTATTTCACAGAATAGAACATCAGCTCATAAATTTGGGGTGGTCTGGATAATTCGACAGTCTTCAAGTCCCTCCATGAAAGTCTGAATGACTTTGTATTTCTTAGTCTGATGAGAAATTCTCCACTGATTATTTTTCGGCTACAAATAAATAATTCGTGAATTCTGATAGAACGTGAAATGGAGGACGGCTGAATTATGAATGACGGACTGGACGCTTGTATTACAATTTTTATTCAGGTGAAGAATTACTATATATTACGTATACAAGGAAATTTCATAATACAAACAAGAATCATAATGTACAAGAACTGTCAGGAACGCGAATTAAAGTACTGTATACAGACTATGTCGATTGGATATTCACTAAGGGTTGTATAATACAAACAACAATACAAATTACTCTCGTCAATTCCACGAAATCTTTAACCAAAATGTAATTCCGTAACATAATTCAAAATTTCGGTTATGTCATTCGTGGACAATTTTGCCCATGTTGTTGACCAGTCATTATCGCTCTTTCACATTTAATCGAATAAACGTGCATTGCCGGGTACATGCCAACAAAATTCATGTGTTTCGGGCTGTCCGCAGAATAGACCGGATAAATTCGAAACTTGTAAAATAGGAAAAATCGCAAATCCTTAAAACATGGACCAAAATGTAATTCCGTACGCGGGTTTTCTTAACCACATTTATCAATTTGAAACTTTACTTGATGGAAATCAGATATAGTATACTCCAGGCGCTAAGGGTTCGAATAAAATCAGGAATTAAATGAGAAACATTCGACTTCTGATGGAATAGATGGAATGTAACCGACATGTAATCATAAGGAGGTTACTTCACTGTAATTTCATCACGCGGTATTCGAATTACAAGCGTCTAGTCCGTCATTCATAATCCAGCCGTCGTCCATTAGAGAATATCCGCGTCCATAATCCAAAGACCTATTCCATTTTCCATATAACAGTATTAGCACCAAATTCAAAAAGACAATCATAGTATACATAAACATAGGCTTGTTTCCTGCGAGAGAGAAGCGGTCAACAGTTTTCAATGATGCCGGCAAGACATCATGATGTTCCAAAAATATCAAATCCGTATCGCTGATCAGTATTCTTAATCCATAATATTCGTTGTAAAGTCGTCATCTAAAGAATGATGTATCTCAGTCACGCTTTGATTGTGACTGTTCATATGAGTACCATGAGGTTCTTGAAGTACATGGGTTCATACGGCCATGCCACATGACCAGGTAGAAAACAATTGTATTTCCATTTTTTCTCTCATCCTACAGTTCTTAGTAAAAGGTTTAGAGAAATCATATCCCAAAACAGATTTTCCCACGGACGAATAATAACAGGGGTTCAGAAGAACTGAAAACATGGGTACCTTGTAATTCCGTAACGCTGGAATTGGAGCTATGTACAAGAATGCGTTATGTACTAGAACATGCTTTTGAGAATTACATGTAGTATTCACAACATGTGAAAATTTAGAGCTCACACACAGTCACAAATTCGCATCGGTTATAGGCAATATCTGTAGTAGTCACCAGTTCACAAGTCCAGATAGGTGGTACTGACACCATCCGAAAGGACTTTTCGTTTCGGATAGAAGAAGGTGTAGGCATCTCGTTGCTGTATGTACGAACGCATTTGATGATGCATCACACGAAATCATCGATTGGTCCCACTAGTACTGACGCGGTTTTGAAGCACGTCCAGGTAGAGCTTTGTTAATGGTGGGGTCCCGTCATTTGACCCCCTTGCAGCTGAACTTGAATTGTTTTGGTCTTCGTAACAGTAATAGGTTTTTGAACACAGGGCGATCATGGCTTCTCCACTCCACTCTAGCTTAAAGAGACCGGGGGTTCGCTTGTCGTGCTGGTAGTGGTCGCGTCGAGGCAGCCATTGATCCCGTTCCGCTTCATACTGGACTCCTAGTTCCGGTTTCACGAGTGACTCTCAGTCTGCATTAGAGACACCCATGTAGGTGGAATCTGTGTCCATTTCTATCAACTGCCAATCGCTCTGGTCGAAATACACGTGGATAAAGTCATAGAGGAACTCCAACATCCGGAGTTTGGCCATCTGGTACACCATACACCCGATTTGGAGGGGTAAGTTGTAACGCGTGGTCTTTTTGGCAGAGGTAACCTCGTAGGTATCATCATCGATGACATCGACGGAGCGAAACAGCGGCGAGTTGATTTTTGTCCGCGCTTGTTGGGTAGTGCATATATTCACGGTGACGTGGCGGGATTGATTCGTCACAGTTTTTCCATAAAAACTATTCCCCGCGAGTTTCCAGGACTCGGCGATAATGGCCTTACTGGGATCCATAGCTTGACGACGGTGTCAGCGACGCCAGAAAAACAGGCATTGGGTACATACTGTATGACTTGATAGACTCGTGTGACCTCGAGACCGTGGCTCATGCACCAGCGCAGAAGTGGTGTGCCCAGTAAGATGTTTTCAGCCCACATACTACCTATCAACATCCGGCGCGATTGTTTAAGTACATCATGCTCCTCGGCGTAGGCCCCCATGGTCTCTCCAATATCAGCCCGACTCACCAGCGTGTTTTAAAAAATGGGTGGGCACTCTGCAAACTGCGGCTTCAGGGCGTCGGGGACATGCATGTCACATTCTATAAACCCGTACAGGGTCTCCGTTCGCACGGCTTCAATGATCTGTGGCGTGGTGAGAATATGACGACGACTGAGTGGATACTCGTGCTCTTTCAGAAAATTACGCAAGTGTGGGAGGACCTGGCACATGGTATGGAATTCACATTCCCACATTTCTATCAGACGATACCCCAACTCTTTAATATAATCAGCATTGTCCACCACTTCCGCCTGTACTTGTTTTGCTGTTTTTCCACGGCGATCGTTGTAGCGACCGTGGGAGAACTTGCAATCGTGCCCGTGCCAATAGCATCCGTAAAACTGAAATACTGTAGGCCTTCCATTTACCAGGGCAAACCCATCGACGGGCAGTCGGCGATCTCCTACTCACTTTTCTGTGACGTTGGATTGATGTCGGATAGAAATGCCGCGTCGATGGGCTTCCCAGTCCAGCCACTGGTCGGCGACATGTCTGAAGGACCGTTGCGGTTTGAAATGCTGGCCTTCCGCTAACCACCGCGTATAATGACCTCTTGGCATGGGTTGAGCAACGGCCCACAGATACAATGCATTCGCATCAAAGCCGATGATTTTGTCGCAGAGTTTCCCACCTCGAATGGTCGTCACATCTTTCTCGTGGTACCGGTGAAATATGAGGCTTGGTCCGCCCACAATGTTATCTCGCAAACAATCATACATGTCCTCGTCTTTTTGTTGAATGAGCGAAAAAGAAGTAGAACAGTCTTGATAGAGATACCGAAGAGCCAGGCCAGGTAAACTCAAACACTCTTTGAATATGTCGACGTGCATTTGGTTGCGAAACTGTTCGAGGAAGGGAACGACATACAAGTTATTATAATATACCAGAAAATCTCGCAAGGTCTTCATGTGTTGGTCGTTCCATACCTGTTGAAGTTCAGTGTAGGTTTCTTCAGAACATGCCTCTTGCTTCAAATCATCGAAAAAAGCGTCCCGGGATGGTAACTCTGTTTCCTCCAAGCGGTCGAGTGTCGACATGTAAGTGTAAGGGAACCTCCCTTTGGCTTGGTCACAGTCATAGGCCTTCACCCACTGAGCATAGTTATAATTGGGCGCCAAATAATTCCGAACATCCAGGAAATGCAGTGACGTGTTAGTGAGCGCCATGTGATTATTAATCTTTTTGATCACACTCTTGACTTCACCGGACTGTGCCAAATAAGGGTACATGTCCGACTCTTCTCTGTCACTGAACGACACACCGGGCTCGGAAATTGACTACATCCTGGAACTTGACTACCAACAGTTCCGTGCTGCGTGCGCTCACCGCCTCTAAATACCCCATCATCCGCGTAATCAGCTCATGGGGGTCTCCGGTCGATACGAAACATACAGGGTCAACGTCATAGCCGGGTACGTTGGTTGAAATGCTGACACTCAGCGGGATATGACGCTGTGTTCATTGCGTTTTGTTTGAGGTAGTGTCCATGGGTTCCAAAATCGCTTCAAAGTCATAGCACGCCCAGTAGAGAAAATAGCGGTCCTCTTCCGCCACCACAAGACCCTCATCAGCTAGTTCTTCAAAGACAGTGGGCGTATTGTGGTATACACCTCCAGGAAATTTCCGTTGAATAGCATTCGTACAGATTTTCTCGTGTTGTTGTAATTTGGACGATTCTTTGAACACCCGCTGGCATTGAGTACAGCTGAAAGATTGGGCGAAGAGGCTCATATTGTAGATCAGGGAAAAGTGACTAACTCCACCGTAGTCGTATAAGTTCACCTTCATCGTGGACGCGTATCGTTCTGGAGAGCGATGCACCAATTCAGCGACAAATTCAGAGTTCTCCTCGCCTTCCCGTAGTAATCGATAGACAAAGATATTCACCTTGAAGAGAGATTCGACGACATCCAAATATTTGAAGAGAACACCCCGGAACTGCCGCGCGTCCATGTCTTGTTCCTCTAGATACTGTCTCCAATAGTCATTGGCCACTTTGTCACACGCCTTAGGATTACACTGGTCCAAATGTACAGCCAAACAACGAAACAAGCATTTCCGGTCTTTGTAGGGGCTATGTTCTCCGGTTGTTAACGCATACATGAGAAACTTGTTACGATACATTCTCTGATGCCCGTCGTGCCTTTCAAGTTGCCAACAAAGTGAAATTTGATGATTACATGAACAACATTGAACATGACATTCACAAAAACCACAAACGACTCTGGGGGTATATTAAAAACAAAACAAAATCGTCTTCTATACCTGGCTGTGTTCTACATAATGATATATCAGCTAATACACCGACTGACTGCAAATTTGTTTAATGACTTTTTCAAATCGGTATTTGTGGAAGACGATGATGTTATGGAACTCCCAACAATTAACGATGTCTCAAGTGATACCATGTCTGGGGTATTAATCTCTATGGATGACATGTTAAAAGAACTCCTTGCCCTAGATGTTCATAAGGCAATAGACCCAGACAACATTTCAGGTATCTTTTTAAAAAGCTGTGCCAGCGAACTGTGTGTTCCTGTATCAATTATTTTTAATGCATCCGTGCATGAGGGAGTCTTTCCCTCGGCTTTTAAAAGGGCCAATGTAGTTCCTATTTTTAAGAGTGGTGATAAGTGTGCTGTCAGGAACTACAGGCCCGTCTCTCTTTTACCTATTATGAGCAAATTGTTTGAGAAACTCGTCCATGCTCAAATGTATGAACATGTCAAGCACTTGATAAGCGAGTCTCAGCATGGCTTTGTTAAAAACCGTAGTACTCAAACGAATCTTGTGTCATATGTTGATTTCCTCTCTGATTGTTTTGATAAGAAACTACAAGTTTATGCTATTTATACAGATTTTACCAAGGCTTTTGATAAAGTTAGTCATAAATTGCTAATTCACAAACTTAAAAGCTATGGGTTTTGTGGTAAACCTTTGAAATGGTTTGATAACTATCTTTCTTCAAGAGTACAGCGTGTTGTTATTAGCGGTCAGTGTTCGGATTGGACTACTGTAACATCAGGTGTCCCTCAGAGGTCACTACTTGGTCCGCTAATGTTTGTACTATATATCAATGACCTCCCTCGTATATGTTTGAACTCAAAATGCTTACTGTATGCCGATGATGCAAAAATCTTTAAAATCATATCTACTTTCGAGGATTGTATATCATTACAAAATGACATTAATCGACTGACTGCCTGGTGTAAGTTATGGAAGCTCTATCTCAATATCATTAAATGTATAGCCATATCTTTTACCAATAAGCGCAATCAAATTGCGTGGCAATATCATGTTGAAGACACCCCTTTAGAGAGAGTTACCAATGTAAAAGACCTTGGTGTCCTACTAACCTCTGATCTTAATTTTAATACCCATATTAGAGCTATGGTAAACAAAGGTTTTAGAATGCTATGTTTTATTAAGAGAAATGGTAAAGGTTTTACTGAACAGAAAACTCTAATCTCATTGTATATATCACACGTTCGATGCCAGTTAGAATATTGCTCAGTTGTTTTTAATCCCTGGCAATAAACTCATATTGACGAAATAGAACGTGTTCAGAGAAAATTTGTAAAATTTTTATGCTTCAAATTTGGCCATCCGTATGATGGCAATAGATACAAGGAACTATGTTCTTTTTTTGGTCTACCATTATTGTCCAGTAGACGTGCATATTTAGATGCAATGTTTTTACACAAATGTGTGAACTATACCTATAACTGCCCATATATTTTAGCCACATTAGATTTTAGCGCACCATCTAGATTTTTAAGAAGTTGTCCTGTTTTTAGACCAAAACGAAGTCGAATAGACGTACATAAGTATTCCTCTTTGATCAGATCAATGAACAACTTCAACGATATCGTGAACGTGAACGACTCTGTTGATATTTTTAGTCCTACTACATCTTTTAAGTCAAAGATTCGTCACATTTTACTATCTTAGACATTCAGTTCTTATATTTCTTAAAGCAACATTTATGTTTTAGTATTTAACATGCCCATTATGAACTGTATATATCCTAAGTTTTGTATTTATAATCATGTTTATATACATGCCGCATACACATTGCATGCTTTAATTGTGCTATGATATTCTTATATATCCATTCATTTCTATTTTATGTGCTATTTATTTGTTACGTTACGTTATTATATGTCATGTGTTGTTGGAGCCTGTAAATGGGATCAGTTCCCGTAGGTCATCCTCATGAAATAAATAAAATAAATAAATAAATAAATACATGCCGTTTCGTCGACTCAGCCAAGGTGGAAGAATGACGGGAGCGCCGATCGGATGATTCCGCAATTTCGTCACGTAGAATGTGACGTTGGTAACCATTTCCACCAACCATTTCGTATTCGGTCGTTGCAGGCGGGCCCACTCCAACGGGTCTAATGTAGTGATTCGATCGACCACAGGCTCCGGGGAAATAGCGTCCGTCACCGTGAAGGGCTGGTCAAATAGATGGTTGTTGTTGCTCGGATAGAAATACCGTAGTTGATTGGTCTCCTTGTGCCGAAGAATGTATCCAAAAGTCATATTGACCCGAAACGATGTGGCTTGGTCTTTGAAAATACGCTCCACGTAGGACGGAAGATGTATCAGCTTCACCAGCCGGAAATTGTACAAGTCCAGTATGGGCCGTTGATGGTGAAAGCAATGGCGAATGGTGTTCCAATGTCGCCGGTATATGGCACTCACGGACTGGTCTTGTGGTAATGCTTCATCGGCAGACACCGCTGGATCTCGTGGAAAATCTCGTTCTGGGCTCATATTGTTGTCTCGTCTCAGGGGAGATCTTGAACGATCACGACTCATGCTGGAAAGGTACACAGGTAGATGAGGTAGGCAGGCAGGCAGGCAGTTGTCAGGCAGTGGACAGGCAGGCTGTATGCAGGCAGTGGTCAGGTCGATAGCTTCGGATGGTCAGTGAAAATGTTGGTACCGAACTGCAAATGAATCCCTTTTTATAGCGAAAAACTTGGCACTGAGCCAATTGGCTCCCAGCCAATGGGCACCCGGCCAATATAAAACTTGGCACCGAGCCAATTGGATGCGTGCTAACGGAACCCGGATGTTGGCATCCAGCCAAGTCTAAAAACTTGGCACCCAGCCAATGCTGATGCAATCCAATATGTACAGACCCTATAGGACGGACACCCAGCCAATTATAAAACTTGGACACTTCAAGGTAAGCCCATTTTAAATGTATTAAAGTTTTAAATGTTTAAATGTTTAAATGGCTTGAATACAGACCTGCACTATTGCTTCGCCGCACTATTTTCTCTCGCGGACTGCTTCCCTCCCCACCCAGAGGCGTCATTCGGCCCCACAACCCGATCACTTGAACCCTAATATCACTCCGCCACCAAGGTCAATATACTCGCTTCTGAACGGTACGCGTCCGCTGGAAAGGTACACAGGTAGATGAGGTAAACAGGCTGGTCAGGCAGGCAGTCAGGCAGTGGACAGGCAGGCTGTATGCAGGCAGTGGTGAGGTCGATAGCTTCGGATGGTCAGTGAAAATGTTGGTACCGAATTGCAAAATGAATCCCTTTTTATAGCGAAAAACTTGGCACTGAGCCAATTGGCTCCCAGCCAATGGGCACCCGGCCAATATAAAACTTGGCACCCAGCCAATTGGATGCGTGCCAACGGAACCCGGATGTTGGCATCCAGCCAATTCTAAAAACTTGGCACCCAGCCAATGCTGATGCAATCCAATATGTACAGACCCTATAGGACGGACACCCAGCCAATTATAAAACTTGGACACTTCAAGGTAAGCCCATTTTAAATGTATTAAAGTTTTAAATGTTTAAATGTTTAAATGGCTTGAATACAGACCTGCACTTATCGCTTCGCCGCACTATTTTCTCTCGCGGACTTTTCCCTCCCCACCCAGAGGCGTCATTCGGCCACACAACCCGATCACTTGAACCCTAATATCACTCCGCCACCAACGTCAATATACTCGCTTCTGAACGATACGCGTCCACGCAAAGGTCAAAGGTCAACGCCCCGTACTTCCCCGAGGTGATAGGTCAATATGGTTTTAAATACGCTCCCCAATGTTCAAAGTCAGTACATCCCAGGGTCCATACATGCATTCCATGCATTTTTTCCCGTGGGACTACTTTCTGTCCGCGGAGGCAGACCGTATCACCACCAAACCGTATCACCGCGGAAGAATACAAGGGTCAAAGGTTGCCGGAACTACTTTTGACCTCCACGCGGCCTCAGAGGTCAAAGGCCGTGCATGGCCGCTTCCTATACTATAACCTTGAGCTGGTGGCGCCCTCTGTCGGATGCAAGAGTTACCTCCCCCGGCAAAATGTGACCTTTTTTAGCTTTTCTATACTACTAACGTGTTAATTCTCGTGTTGATTCGTGCCAATATGTTGTATTCTTCATTGTAGTGAACAAGCTCCCACCGGACAAGCAAAGAGGCGCACAAGCACGAGGAAAAGCCCTTAGGTGTGATGCAGTGTTACCTGGCTATTTCTTAGCATAAATTCCAAGATTTTCTGTTAAAATTATCTTGTTCTTTCATTTCATTTTCGTCCTCACTCACCTCCTGAGTAGGAGGGAGAGACAGAGAGAGGGGGGCTTAGGGCGTTATTGACCTACTTACAACCCGTGACGTTAACAGGTCACTTTCGGCTGACCTTTGTGAGGTCACTCCCGGTTCCGGTCACGTGATCGGAAGTGCACAATAGTGGAAATGCGCACAATAGCAGAAATCATGCGCAGGGTTAAAGGTCACTTTATGTCACATGACCGGAAGCGGAAGTGACTGCACAAAGGTCAGACGGAAATGATCTATTGGCGGCACCTGTCGGAAGTAGGTCAAAACGCCGTAACTCCCCTTTCTATACTACTCTCTGGTAAACATGTTCACGTGTAAACTGGATGGAAAATCGGAAGTAGTAATCGAGGCGGACACTGGGCTCCAGGTTAGGACTCTCGTCTCCTGGAAGCAAGTGTCCCAGGACATCCAAATCCAGACCTGAATGCCCGACGGACAATTAAATCCAGATCTTAATGTCCCAAGACACTTACGTTTAGACGCGAGTGTCCCCTGGACACTGGATGCATGGGGCCACCGTTTCCGTCACACCGGTACTATTCCCATGCACTTTTCTGGCAAATCTTCCAAATTTTCTATACCGAAAAATGACAGTAAAAAAGAGCTAAAGAGTATATGTTCTTTATGAAGTAAGTTACAGTTTATCTCCTGGAGTTAGTTATCGCTCTTATGAGTATATATAAGCATAACCTAGATAACAAGATAGTCAGTGGTAACGCGGATACGGTAGGTGTAACACAGCTATATCCTCAACCTGAGGTATTTGTGAAAGTGAATATAGTTTTGACAATAGGGAAGGTAGGTAGGTCCCTCTGTTCATTACTGACAATACATAGCGCGTGGTACATGCTCTTCACTCGTCAGTATATTGTTGAGGGGTCTTTGAATGAAATGTACCCAATCAACGGCATTGTACTATGCTCTGTGTTGCATGGAATTTGTATATCAACTGACAGCGTGTTACAATGTCAATTCAAGAATACATGAACTGATACATGATTTAGATAGCACAACTCGCTATAACAGATTACTTATCCGTTAAGTACAGTTACTCGTTATAACAAGCTAAATTCATTTTTCCTTCGGATCAGTTTTACATAAACTAGGTTAACTCCGAAATAACTTCATTAACGGATTATAATGAGTTACCCATTTAGGTATGAGTTTATCCCGTTATATTGGTAATGCGTTATAACGAGATACTTTACGGATTAGGAAGTGGTTATAAGAGATTAGCGATCATGTAATTGCGGCAATATGGCCAGTAACTCTTCATATTAATACATTACCGAATACAAATTTATTTTGCTATGACAGTAGTTAGGCTTCGTAATTTTGCATGTAAGTAGTGAAAAAAGAGTGGCCCATCTCGGGATATGATGGGACGCGGTTATTATAAAATTGTACCATGAACCCCTCTTTGAGATATTCAGGGGAGAAATAGACTTCGCAAAAGGTAGGCTCATAATGTTTAAGCATAGTATTCTTTATAGAAGGATCAAGGATCATATAATCTCATCTTATACTCAAGACATTTAAACCTTCATATACACGGAAGATCATGTGTGATAGATTATGACATGTTCACTATCGGTCAGTATAATTTACCCTACATATCACTCACAACAGCTTGTTGACCTTCCAAAGTCCCGTGTTCGAAAGTTATTTCCCAATCGTTCGTTATTTCTCAATATATATTGGCAATACTAGAAATGCATCAATAGAGGAATAGATATCGTGTTAGGCACTCAGTCTGCGACCAATTGGTAAGTTATATGCATTAGATAATTTCGACATCTTTAGTATAACAGTTTGTTCTCAAATAACTTATTGTTTGACTGTCTTTGCGTGTTTGTCAGTATTATGCTTGAAAAGTTTGAATTGAGAATATAAATCCACCGTGGATTACAGCCCGGTTCATACAAGGACCGTATACGTAGTCCTCTCGACGTGCCTTGCATGCCAGATCAAACTTAAATTTTTTATAGAGTTTTGGCAGAGTCATCATCGCTAAATATTTAATAAACGGCTATCAGGATGTGGATGAAAATTACGCATATGATAATTCGTTTTGTATTCTTTGTTAGAATGGAATGAAAAATGAAATTCATGCATATGAATAACTCTGGGAACATCGAGACTGAGCACAAACTTAACATACGTGATGGCTTGCTCATTCACTCATTTCCGGTCATGGCCCTAGCGGCACATCTTATTCAGACCTATAGCTCCATAAAAATGAAGCGGACTTTCTCTCTCGTCCACTTTACGACAAAAGAGATGATTACAATTTTCGACTGCGTAAACTATCTCTATCTTGACAGTAATATACCAGGGGGACCTGCATATGGCGTATACATATCTCGCCTTGTAGCATTTGTTAGATCCCGTGTTAATTGTGACGATTTTAATCAACGTCACAAACAATATTGTAAAAACTTGTAAAGCAGGGTTATATCATCAAGCGCCTCCAATCGAAGTTTCTCAAATTGAGCGATACACATCGCATGCTGATAGCAAAATACGAGCGTGTATGGCGGTACGTTTCGTAACTTGTGTCGAGTTCCGCTTAACCCGGCGCTATAGGGGCCGTATGAACCTATGTATTTCAAGATCCTCCTACTGTTCATATGAGCTGTCACAATCAAAAAGTGACTAAGATACATCCTACTCTAGATACGACTTTACAATGTATATCGTATGGATTAAGAATACTGATCAGCGATACGGATTTGGTATTTTCTGAACATGTCTTGCTGGCATCATTGAAAACTGTTGACCACTTCTGTCTTGCAGGAGATTAGCCTGGACTTATGTACACTATGACCTAACCCTTTAATTTTATGCTAATGTTACTATATGAATTAGGTCTTCGGATTATGGACGCGGAAATTCTTTAATGGACGACGGCTCAATATTGAATGGCGGACTTGACGCTTTTGCATTCCTTCATGTGAGGGATCACGGGAGATCATTCTCTCGGCCCGTCAATGGAATCTATCAATAATTTCTATTTTGTTCTTTGGAAATTTTGCTGGACAACACATGTTAGTTTAATATTTCTGATCAATCTCATAGTAGATGACCATGCCACCTTGAGTAGAGTGAATGTCATTACTAGTTTTTTTCTTCTGAAGTTTGTCATGTCACATACGGCAGTTTATTTTCCGTTCTATTTTTCCTCATTTGGATGGGCCAGTTTCACCTCTCCTATTTCACTCTATGAAGAGTAGTTATACATGAGTTATACACCTCCGATGGAATGTCACCTCAATTTTTAGCCATGTCAGTTTGGCATTTCTCTCTCGTTTTGCTTTGAGACAACGAAAGCTTATTGATTACTGAATAGTCAAGCTTGGGTAGATGTAGATAAAACATCATTTTCTAAGATGCACTCTTGTATTCTTAGTCATGTCAAATACGTCAGTTTGGTACGCCGGCCCCACTTTGTTTCGAGACGTCCACCTTCGGAGGCCAGAAAATTTCCCAAGATTCACTCTTCAGTTCTTAGTCATGCCAAATACGCCAGTTAAGTATTTCGCTTCCATTTTGCTTCGAAACAGACAAAGCATATTGAGAAGTCTCATATGGGTAGATTAAATTTCCTTTCCGAACATTCACTGTTGAATTTTTAGTCATGTACGTGGGATAGGCCATTTTGTTCTCTCTTCCTTGCATGCATTTTCCGTCTTTTGAATATTTATATATGTCAGAAAGGTAAGTTCATTCCACCTCTCCTATTTTAACCTGCAAAGCATACACCATCGTGGGTTGTCTCCATAACATAAATGACATAAACGTCATCTTCAATATTCTCCCCTTTTACATTTTTAGCTTTGTCAGATACACCAGTTTGCTTTCCCTCCACTTTGCGTCTTTTGTTTATTTGTATGTGCTGGATAGTTACGTTCATTCTACCTCTCCTATTTTACCTTGCGAAGCATACACCGCAGTGAGCTTCCCCCTAACATGGATGTCGTCTGCAATATCCTCTCCTTTGAAATGTTTAGCCATGTCAGATCGCCAGTTTTGTACCTGTATTTCGCTCCCCATTTTCCTTCGAGACAGACAAGCCATATTGAGTAGTCCCCCTTCGGTAGATGCAATTCTGTTTCCCATGATTCGCTTTTGAACTGCAGTCATGTCATATAGACCAGTTCGATTTTCCATATCCTATTTTTGAATACCCGGTAAAATGACATGTCAGATAGGTCAGTTTGGTTTCTTCTATTTACTCTGTGAATGTTACATCACATTGAGTTATGTCTGATGTCATTTCTAATTTTCTCTCCTTTTGTTTTTATTCATGTCAGATACGCCAGTTTGGTATTTCTTTCCCAGTTTGCTTCGAGACAGACGAGCCATATTAAGTAGTCCCCCTTGAGTTACACTTCACGCATGTACATGTACCTGATTGACCTGGAGAAACTACAACTGACTGGCATGTACTTAATATTCAAAGAAGAGAAAATTGATCAATGTAAAATTAGAGAGAAATACCAAACTGACATATCTGATATAACTATCATGGAAAACGACAATCGATATATTCAAATATCTGATATGACTATAAAAAACAGTCAATCGTAGAAAACAAAATTGTATCTACCCAAGAGGGACTTCTCAACATGGCTTGTTTATCTCGAAGGGAAATTGGAGCGAAATACCAAACTGGCGTATCTGATATGGCTAAAGATTTCAAAGGAAGGAATATTATAGATATCTGCATATCACTGTGGCATATTCGTCGCATGGTAAAATAGGAGAGTTACATGTGGAATGAACTGAAGGCTTTAAAGTCACAGATATGCCATAGTAGAAAACAATATTCAAGAACCCTAATCCCTGTTCAAGTTTCTCACTGATGATCTCTTTCAACAAACCACAGTGATTTGCTCTCGTGATCAGACACATGAAGGATGGACTTTATTTCCTGTATACAATTTTTCCGATTTTCTGGCTCTCCTAATTTCCTTTCACATTTGTGACTGTAGATTGGCGTTGTCATTCAAAACAAGTTGCAGAAGGCTTACCAGCTTCCATATTAACGTACATACCATGCAGAAATTTCAATAAGTTTTTTTTCTCAGAGGTATTTTTTTATGAAATATGTTGTTAGCCATCGAGGAGATATTTAGCAATGATGACACTATTAAAGAAATCATTTCACTTTGCCATGATATACAAAGCCCCACAAGTATACTGAGAAATTGTGCTTGTTCATGGCAGCGATTCATGCGCCCGAACTGTGGAGAATGACGTCGGCAAATGACTTGCTAACACATTCGACTGGCTACCGGGTTCACCTTGACTGTGGGATTAGACTGTAAAGTTGAATCTAATCCTGAATTTACACATATAAAATTTCTTCTGTATACTGATTTACGTGCGTTGAAATGTATATGTACACTTTTCCCGGTAATACCAGAATATTTAACCACGGAAATTTAATCTTTTTAATCGGATAGGCTCTACGACTTTACATAAAGATCCATACATGCTGACACAATTCTGCTGTATTCTTCTGTAGTAATCAAATCCACGGGTGTCTTGAACATGTTTTACTCGAGCAGTTCTGAAGCCATAACATGACTTATTTTGCCTTAGGGTTAAGCCTGAGATCCGTTGATGTCCTGCTCACCGTCTTGACATTACCTGATTACTGGGGATATCAAAGAGCTTATACACGAAAAATGCCTCACACCAAGGAGATACCCATGAGTATTATCGTAAGTGATATCAATATTTCGTTAAATTTCATTGGCCATATTCGAGTTATCTAAACGAACAAAACCTAACGACACACACAAAATATTATAGTAAGTGGTATCTTTATACATTACGAGACATAAATCTTCTGCTATACATAATAAAGAACATTCGTTCCATCATGTCCTTTTGAATGGTCATGACTTTCGTCCGGTATAGACCCTGCCAAATGAGTGTGCGGCGGGTGGGGATGGCGAAAATTTTCTACGTTGTGGTATGCATTTAGTAACTCCAAGGATTGAAAGGCGTGGTTTCGACTCAAACTAATTAATTTATTCTTGAGCAACCAGATTTCAATGGGAACACTAAACATATAATCGTAACATCATGTGATGACTATTGATTATATAATCGTAACATCATGTGATGACATTATTGCTTATACTTTATTAATAGTATGGGTTTAAATGATGCAGAAATTGAACAGGTTTTCATTTGGCCATCATGAGGCAGCCGTATGTCGGATACAATTTGCAAAATGAGCCAGATGCCTTGTACTGATATGTAGTCTGTATATTACAGGGTATGAACATAACTGCACCTCCAACATACGAATCACCTATGGATGGTAAGTGAAAGTCGTACGTTTAATTTATTTTTGATGAACAACAGGTCACTATCGAGCGATACCGGTGAATTAACCTTGAGTGTGACATCAAACCAAACTCAATCCCACCCCAATATCTAGCGTCTGTTTTCATTTCTGATGAACATCGTACTAGTTCAATGTGATTTCTCTAGATTGGTGCACCGATGCTTCTATTATTTAATGTTCTGAAACCTGCAATAATTGCACTGTCATCCAGCACATAAGTTAATATGAATATTCAGTAGTATAGTAGTTTAACCTTATCTAGCCTGGGCTTTTTCGGACCTGTCCTGGCGTGGGGAGGGGCCATTTCACCCCCTCCCCCACCCTAAATATTTTTCTTACCCCTTGAGCTAAGAGGCTTAAACTTACTACACTATACTCTTGGATCAAACTCTATCAGAGAAAATATAAACAAATCCAAGATGGTCGCTTTAATGACGTCATTTAAAAAAAAAAAAATTCGGTCAGAATTTGGATTTTGTATATTTCAGTGATTTCCTCACAAAATCTGCATGATAAATTAGTAAACAATAATCTGGTGTGAAATAAAATAATTTTTGCCAACTTTTCCTCACAGAAAAGCAGGAAGTTTGAAGAAAAATGATGAAAACATAACTTTTCTGGTACCTCAAATGGCCGCCATTTTGTATTCACCCATGATCCGCCACTCGGGGGTTAACAAATTGACACAAAATGACCCCAGTATAATTGGTTGGTTGGTTGTTTGAAGTTTAACGTCGCGCCTAACCTTATTGGTCACACGGCGACGATGACGCAGGCAAACGTGCCCTAGCAAAACCCTAATCTTAACAAAAAAACTAACCAAAAATACAAAAAAAATGAATTTTGAATTTGAAAATTAGGTTCTACAGACACTGATCACAATGGATCGTCAGAGAGCCTAATTTGTTGACCCCAATATGATAAACTACAAAGCCACTCCCCGAATTAGTACATCCTAAATATGCTCTTCTAGTTAACGTTCTCAGTTTGTATAATGCCATCAAAAATCTAAGGAACACAACGTTACCTTTCGATATAGGCCTACTTAGAGAGAGAGAGAGAGAGAGAGAGAGAGAGAGAGAGAGAGAGAGAATTAAGGTTTAACGTCGCGTTCACCTATATAGCGACGATCAAACAAAATCTTAAGTATTCAAGTTAATAAGTCGTTCACCCGACTAAAAAGATCTTCTAAAGTTGCTGCTCGATAAAAAGTATCTCTCACAATTTTAAAATCTATACAGTCGATAAGAAAGTATATAAAGATATCTATTGAAGGGAGATCTTTATACAACATTTGATGAATGAGAAGGCACGGTCTCTGTAGAAAGGGTTGATCTCCACGTGAATAATAGACCAATGCGAAATATTCCTTTTCATGCTATGAATTGGCGAATGTTGTTGCCAAAGTATAAATTCGAGTAACGTCATAAACTTGGTACATGTACATTCCAAGAATATTAACATTTGTATGTAGTAAATTTAAAGAAGACAGGGTGGGCTCAAACATGAATATGGTGGTGTCTAGTGTCCTGAACAGTCCTACCGTTTGTTTAAATACCGATACAGTTCCGACGAAAACTTTGAAGCTAGTCGAAATCCTCTTGATGGACAAGTCTCTGTACACGTTATTAACTTCCGAGTTTCTTGAGATTGCATCGCATTATATGTACAGATATCTGAATTCAAGCAGGACTCTTGTTCATACGGCGAACGATTAAGCGCAACATATCAAACTGGTGGGAAAAGATGCCGGAATACTGACAAGCAGTCATATGACCCCCACAGGCCAATAATTATAAGGCACATATAAAAACATCACAAGAATAATAAATGATCCCTGTAATGCTTTGTATCTCAGCTACACTTTTATTGCAGCTGTTCATGTGGACATGTTTAATGACATGACCACACGGCCTCTAGCATCGGCTTGGACGGCATTTGATAGAAATATCCAAAAACAATGATGTAATAGACCTATCAAGTCATTTGATGGAATGTGATGATCTGTGTAACCGTTAGATAAGCTTGGTAGCGGAGACTTGGTGTTTCATAAATCTTGGGCATCCTGCAGTACAGTTTGAACTTGGCGACAGGAATACCAGGCTCGACGATGCTCACTATAGCATATACAGATTAGACAGAAAACCAATTACAGACCATTGTACAAATTTGTTCAATGACGTTGAACTGTAAGTTTTCTTTTTATCTACAATACAGGTGCTCCGCCATCGTACAAATCTTTATTCGGAGATATTAAAAAAGCGAAAGATGAATCGGAAGGAAATGCGCAATTCGCTAGAACGGCCTGTGGTTTATGTTGTGCAGTTCTGTGTGGGTCTGGTAAGTGAGACTATAACTAGCCATACAAGTATTTTATTCCGCTGTATATGCTAGAGCAGACGCTCACGTATTTCTAGATTAAGGTTTAGTCAGATTCTCTGAGGATGAATTCGGAATGCATAAATTAAGGATACATGTGAAAAGTTTCATACAAAACCATTTGTGTCAGAGTTATTATTAAATTGTTGTCCATGTTATTGTAATATTGATGTGATTTTCAGTTATAGGCCTGGTGGTACTTGTTCTGGCCACGGCCATTCCTGTCGCAATGATCATCATCGGTAAGTCACGAATAACACATTTTGACGATAACGATGTGCTGTTTGGTTTGGGTGATGAATGCTAATTGTTGCATATCCAATGATATGACATCTGTTCTCCACCGAATCCATCGTATTCTCGGGTATGAATGTAAGGTGCCGAGGGAACTTTTCCGTAAAGTCACATGGTTGCTTTTTAGTCCCCAGTCCCCAGACGTCGTCAATTTTTCCCACCTCTTGCATATCGCTCTAATTTATTACCTGTGTATGGTAGGATTCTCCTGGTGAACTGTTAGTCCCCGAGGTCCGACCACTGTACATGTCATTCGACAAATATGTGTGGGTTTATTGTTTTGGTGAAAAATTTATGCTGTGCGACGTCGGGCATTACAGGTTAGTTTTTCTGGGTATTCTTGCATTTACCAGATTTACCCCATGTTGAGGAGTTTACTCCATCAAACGTCCACAGTGCTCATCCAGTAACAACAGATGAGTTATTTGTTTTAGCTGATCTGTTATCACAGCTCCCGAGCTAGCGTATCTAATTCCGCTTAATCCGGTGCTAGGGGCCGTGTGGATACTGCTTAGTCTCCATATGAACATCTGCAATAAAAGCGCGGCTGAGATACTAAGGCTACGTCCGAGAATCCATCGTTTTGTCCGGCATGAATGTGAGATGTCGAGGGAAGCTTTCCTGTAAAGTCATATGGTTGCTTTTAATCGCCATACGTCGTCAATTTTTCCCACATCTTGCATATCGTTCCAATCTGCAGACGATATATAACATGTTGCTTCAATGTCGTAGTCCTGTATGAACGGGATATAATGAGAGTTGAACACGCGACTGTGACAGTTCATAATACCAGTATATACATTTGAAACCAGTCAATGTATTATTGGAAGTCCAAGCTTTCATGCTTATTACGGCTCCTAAGACTACCTTGGATTACAGAAACCGATCTACCAGTTTTCGATTGACTGTTCTCAGAGAGATTATCATTCACCTGACACGCGTACTAACTTCACCCTTTACACATTGGTGCTTTTTTTTTAGTTTCTCAGGTTTTCTTGCATATTGTCTGCTGACTTACCTGTCATACAAAGAATTCTGCAGATTCTATTTCAGCACCGAGTGATTACGTACGTTTCTAGAGAACATACTTTTTGATATTTCTAATTGGGTACCTGTTACACACAGAGACAGAGAGAGAGAGAGAGCGAGAGAGAGAGAGAATTAAGGTTTAATGTCACGTTCAGCAATATTTCAGCTATATAGCGACGATCAAACAAAATTCTAAGTATTCTAACAAAAACATGTCAACAACCCAGCAATCCAGAAGTAATCAACAGAACACACACAAAAAACGAAAAAAAACCCGCACATACATTAAAACCTATGCAACAAACCGATTTCTTTCAAATAACTTAAAATACAGTCTTTTACAAGACTAAAAAGATCTTCTAAAGTAGATGCTTGATAAAAAGAATCTCTTACAATCTTAAATTCTATACAGTCGATCAGAATATGTTTCACTGTTAGATCATCGTGGCATAGAATACACCTGGAGCTGGTTTCTTTCTTAGTAAATGTCGTGAGTTAATCAGGTATGGCCGATTCTACGTCGCCTGATCATGGCTTGATCGAAACGTTTCTGGCTACTCATATGAATATATCCTACAGTTTTTGAAACTCATGAAATTTGTTATTATCCACATCATCCCATAAAGATTGAAACAGCTTTCTCATATAAGCATAAATAGAGAGTCTGAAATCGCTATAGGCACCTGTTAGAGAGGTCATGCGGATTAGAGGCGGATTCGTTCCGTACCGAAATCGAACGCTTTATCAGCGCCGTAGAGTTGAATGGGTTAACCACATAAAACCCAATTCTTGTTCTGTGAATATGATGGAATGGACGTATGGGTCGTTGAAATGTTGGCCATGTGACTGGTGTGGTAGATGACTTGTGTTCGAGCCCTGACTACCATAATCATGATAGGTGTTTTTACTTTTCAAATATACAGGTTCCAAATACCTTAACAATTGCCCGGCGGAGGAATACATTCCTATTTTCCTGGTAGGTAGTGGCAGTGCTGCACTATTCGTTTTCATCATCAACATTTTAATCAGAGCCAGGAATATCATCGTAAGATTGGAGGACAAAAAAGATGCCAAAGATTTCCGTGGTTTGCCCTATCTCCTCGGCCTGTTGTCTTGTTTCCAACTGGCCTGGTTCATTGCAGGTACGCTGTCTTAACCGTAATGGGTTTCTGCTTATTGAGCTTTCTGCCCAAACTCAACAAAGGAAGAAACTAACAACTAGAAAGTACAAGACTTATCGTAAGATTGCTATGTTAAACATATTTGATATGGACGGTCCACTCCTGCCTGAAATAGTGTTATTCCATTACAAGATACAATGGCCAATTTAAAAACCTTCCAACAACAAGTTTGGCCTAAACATAAATGGACAATTCTATCCGTCTACCATCATAATTAGGTGTAGTATTCCAATGCGAGGGCGATTCCAATTGAAACTACTTCTGTTTTGTTATTCAGGAAACATTTGGATCTACAGAACAAATGGAAATTGGTCGTCAGATTTGGATGCGGAAAACTACTGTCATCCTACCCTGTATAACTTCGCCTTCTGGGTAATTACTGGAGGTTATATTGTGTTTGGAGGAGTACTAGTTTTGATCATCTGTGCGGGATGCTTCTTATGCTGCTGTGCCATGTGTTGTAGTGGAGATGATTAAGTATTAATAATTAACATTCAATGTATATTTATTTCTATGTATTGCAATGTATATGAGTAGATTCAGCTCGAGTCAGTTAACTGTAAAACTGTGTAATTAATATTTGTCTGTGTTCAGTGATTTCATATTTATTATAAAGCTTTTAGGAGCAATTGGCTAATTTTATCATAGGATATGGACAAATTAATTAGCGCATCTTTGTGTTTATACTGATGTATTTTCACCAATAGATAGAGGATTTTATACGAATGGCTATTGAATAGGAAAGTTATGACACGAGATCTTTAGCGAAAAGATAACCGTCGACAGGAATGCTCAGGCAGCCCAAATCGCCCCATGAGAGGCACGATGTCATGGATCGCTTCTCAGCTGTTTCGGTTCAACAAGGGAATCTAATCGTGAAAATTTTCGAGCTGATAGATTTTTTATTCAGTGATCTGAAGCCTACGGTCATTTGATATCAGGCATGAGCAGAACCCATTCAATCACTGGGAAAGCTTGTAAAAATTTCATCTATATTCGCAGCCAAATATGCTTAACATCGTAGGCATTTATTTCACTAAATTTCTGTTCCATTCACCATAGCGTAGTACACCCAAGTGTATCTGAATTATATTAAAGTGAACGTAAAGGCTGAGGCAACATGCACTCTGTGGGAAAGAACTACAATGAAAGTATCAAACAGCAGCAACAAATATTTTTGGGGATTTTTTTGCACCGAGTAGGAACGAAATTATCTCTGTTGTATTATTGTTCCCCGGCCGCAGCCATGTTGGCTATCTCACATCAGAACAGTGACGTCGTATCACCTTGGAGCTCTCCACTTCGTGGAGTTAGAAAGCGCAGTAAGCATGTAAACATGTTATCGAAGACCCAGATTTCGAAACTTCGTATAATATGCCTATCTCGCAGTGTCTCTGTCCCGCCAAACGGTAATAAAATTATTTTTACCTCACTTAAAAGTTCGGAACTTCCACACTCTGACGTTTCTGTATTGATGTTGTTGATCTCGGTGTCTTTGATCTACGATGCGACAATTCTGTTGGGATTGCATCTTCTTTAATTTCCTTCGCCTCCTGGCTCTCCTGCTGGGCGTCAACATCAGCCTTCCGTAGAGATCAGGTTGGAAACATTCGGCTTTAAAATAGACCGAAAACAGCACAGATTTCTCGGTTGGAGTACAGTCTAATCTGCCGATGTTGTGCAGCCACTGTTTAAGAAGATCCGGCTTCCCTAACGGGAATCTGTGTAATGATAACTTCTCCGACTGTAGCAGAGGAGAACCCGAGACGGATGTATTTTGCTTGCCATCACTGCGCCCTGACAAGTTTCAGCTCGGTAAACACTTGCTGGAGACACGCAACACAGTCAAAACACGCTTGAAACAACCGAGCCCTCCACCTCCGCCATTACAATTCGTGTTACAGCAAGGCCACAACAAAGTGATACTACGTCACAGGAAAATATCACGTGCTACGAGGAAGCGTTTTCATTGGCGCAAGGCTACTCAATAGACGAACATGGCCGACCCCAGTCGATTGTTGCACCAGTCAATTATTCCGGTGTTTGGAATTATTTTTTCGGAAGAGAAAAAATCACAAAAATATTTGTTGCTGCCAACTGATACTTTTGATATAGTTCTTCCACATAGCGTGTATGTTGTCACAGCCTTTACGTTCACTTTAAAAAAAACACTCCTTAATGATAGCAGGGCTGATGTAGTTGTTCCTTATTTGCTGGGACTGTTACAGCTTTCCTATTTCGCACACTGGTTACCATGAGTGATTGCCTTGTGTTGTAATGAATTCTTATAACTAAAGGAAAACATTCCTACATTTCTCCTATGTTTTAATGAAACCTTCTGTCTAGTGGCCACCATATCCAATTTGATCTTAATTTTTACCCCTCAGCCCATAGGGCTGCGGGGTCTTGTCGTTGCCATTGCCTTACAGGCGTCTGGTCCGTCATATATAAACATAGGTTAGTTTCCTGCAAGAGAGAAGCTCCTAACAGTTTTCAATGATGCCGGCAAGACATGATGTTCCAAATATATCAAATCCGTATCGCTGATCAGTATTCCTAATCCATATGATATTCGTTGTAAAGTCGTCATCTAGAGAATGATGTATCTCAGTCACGATTTGATTGTGTCTGTTCAAATGAGCACCATACGGATCGTGAAGTACATGGGTTCATACGGCCCCTAGCCCCGGGTTAAGCGGAATTAGACACAAGTTACGAAACGTAACACCATTGATCTTGCACGCTACGCTCGTATTTTGCTATCAGCATGCGATATGTATCGCCAAATTTGAAAAAAACTTTGAGTGGGGGCGCTTGCTGGTATAGCCCTGTTTTATAAGTTTCTGCAATAATTTTTTGCGACGTTGATTAAAATCGTCACATTTAACACAGAATCTAGCAAATGCTACTAGGCAAGATATGTATACGCCATATGCAGGTCCCAATGGAATAATACTGTCCAGAAAGGGATAGTTTACGATGTCGAAGTTGTAATCTTCTCTTTTTTTCATGAAGTCGATGAGAGAGAAGTCCCGCTTACTTTTTTTATAGAGATACAGGTCTAAATATGATGTGCATGTAGGGCTATCTGTAGTTTCATTCAAATCCGATGAAGGTGGATATATATCCTTCACTGCTTCATTTATTTAGCGATTATCCACAGAGAGAAAATCGTCTATATAGCGTTTGATGAATGAGCGGGAACGGGCTTTGAATAGATCTGTTTTTAAAAGCGACTGCATATAGTCATATTCATAAGAGAACAGATATAGGTCAGGCAATAGGGGGGCACAATTAGTACCCATTGAAATACCTATATGCTGTTGATATATTGTGTTGCCAAATTTCACATAGATATTTTTAATGAGAAATCCAAGCAACTCTATAAACAAAGAAACATCCCGTGAATGATATCTCTTGTTTGTAGTAGAGCTAAAAATGCTTTACGGCTTCTGACAATAATATATCTACGATCAGTTTCTTGAACGCAGATACTATTAATGAATTTAGACGGTGAATTAGGTCCTGATGAGGGATTGTAGTATAGAGAGTCGAGAAATCCCATGTGGCTACATGTCTATACGGTAAGTGACCTTTAGCATCAAGCTCTTCCGTAAGACATTTTGAGTTTTTTTACCTTTCCCAAAATGCTTTTACCTCCTGAAGGGTCCTCGTCACAGGGTTGAAAGAAGCTTGGTGGTGCAGCTTCTAGAATCAGCTATGAATCTAGCTTTGTATGGTGATTTATGCATTTTGGGAGTCCAGTATACTTTTGGTATGTCGTTATGCTTGCTTGGAAGACAAATACCTCTTTCTCTGAACACGTTTTGTGATTGTTAAATAAATCTTCCAGATTAAATGCAGTTTGGGAGTAAGTAGACGCATTTGATGATGGTATGTTTACACTCAATTCTTTAACCAGCACCTGATAATAGTAATAATTCTCAGTACTTGTTTTGCTTGGGGAAGGGTACTTCTGTCAATATGGCGGATTGGTTCAACGACCTTGCTCTTGGTGACATCCAGCCAATCAGCCAGTAATGTGGGTTCAATTTTTTCTCGCTTAGACAAATCAATAACGTACGGTTCTAATGCAGACAGGACTATCTTCTGGCCGGTCTTCAGATTTATTCTTCTCGGCTCTATATTTAGGTCCCTTTATCAGGAGTAATCTTAGGTCCATATCGCTCACTATGTCAAGGTTACCAGTCACAATAGGTTTGCATGGTGTATAGATAAAGTTCGACGAGTCACAATCACCACTATAGCCTCCCGACGTGTATAAGTTCCAGTCAAACTCCTTGGCGGCATTAGAGTAATTGAATATTTTGGTAATAGATTTAGTATACTTATATGAAACGCAAGATGGTTCTGTGAACTTAAATAGTTTGGTACAGCGTTGCGTACCTCTGGATCATTCAGGATTCTAGGTAAATTAATAATGTTCAGTCCTTTATCTACATGTAAGTGGTTGAGTTTCAAGAAAAGCCGATTTTGAAATGTTTCGGTTATGTTCCCTGGACGATACAACTGAAAATATGCTATATCTTGACATACTTTAGTGATTTTGGGTGGTATTCCATTTCCTGAAGACGCAGAATGTTGTAGGAGAGAGAGAATTAAGGTTTAACGTCGCGTTCAGCAATATTTCAGCTATATAGCGACGATCAAACAAAATTCTAAGTACTCAAGTCAATAATTTAGTAATCCAGCACATTAAAATATACACACATTAAAACTTATGCAACAATCCGCTTTCTCTCAAATAACCCAAGACACAGTCCTCCCTCAATCGACTAAAATGATCTTCCAAAGCAGTCGCTCGATAAAAAGAATCTCTTCCAATCTTAAATCTATACAGTCGATAGGAATATGTTTTACTGTGAGATCTTCGTGGCATGGAATACACCTTGGGATTGACTCTTGTTTTAGTAAATGTTCGTGAGTCGATCGTGTATGGCCGATTCTACATTGCCTGATCATGGCTTGATCGAAACGTTTCTGGCTGTTCAGATGAGCATAGCCTACAGTATTTTCTTATATCTCTGGCTATATGATTTAAAGTTCTCAGAGGTAACGCATACAGAACTGTACGTAAGCTATGTATACTATTTGGTGTGTTAGTTAAACCCACTAAGTAATTTAAAGTGATATGATCGTGAATCATCGCACTATTAGTCTTTCTCCAACCATGGCTGCGATGTTGCCGTTGATGGGGTTTAAATAGCTGGGTAATATTGGATATATTTGAACGATGGTTTGTAAAAATGCCGAACCCACTGACATTATCATTTAAACCATACGGAAACACTGACCCAAGTTCTAGCAGCCAGAATAGTTTCCGCCCTGAGATTGTTCTCTCAAATCCAAAGGGGGAATCCTGGGTAGATGGATAGACGACGTCTATAATCTGAATACTAAAGTTATCCCAGCCATGGTCGGGTCTATGGTCGAGTCCATGGCCGGGTCGGGTCTTGTCGTTGCCATGCACGTCCGTCCGTCCGTCAACATGTGTTCTTGTTCGCTGTATATCTGCAGATCTATCAAGTCAGGCCTGACCAAACTTTGGTCGGGAAATATCATTTACAGATGTATGATATGAAAAAACTGGCGGGGGAATCCCCGCAATACCGAACTCCTGTTAGTTTTAAATTTCATGTCGCCTTAAACGAAGGACAACATTTTCCTTCAATTTTGCTATCAAATCATTGTATTCCACATCATATGATTTACCCTAAGGCTTTTGTAAGAACCATATTGGTGTCCACACATTTAACTTACTATATTAATGAAAACTGTTTAGTTTAGGTGCATACTGTGCACATCATCAATTTCTTGAGTGTAATTGAATTTCTGACCTTGTGTTTCCTCGGATTGACAGATGGTGGCATGTAGTTGCCAGTGTGGTGGTTTCATGTTCAGAGAGCTTTTCATGGCCTTCATGTTAGCACACAAACCACTACCCTCGCGAGCATGTCCCCACCCCCGGGGCACCGAGCCCCACCCGCTATCTCGTAAAATAAGCCTCGCTCTACCCCATACACTCAAATATTCCAGGAGCATACTCTACCGTCTGGAGTATGTCCCCACCCCGGGCACCAAGCCCCACCCTCTATCTTCAAAACTTACCCTTGACCGACCCTCATATTGCGTTTGAGCTTATCCAATATATCTTGACAGGAAGTTGAAATTTTTATGTAGTCGGAAATGTTGATATAATTCTGCCACTACTCAATGAATTGTAACCTCAAAAGGGCTCACCGATGTTATGTAATAATGTCACAACTAACCAATATTTAAATGATTAGATGCGTTTGCGAACTTTCACTATTTCAATATCAAGTCAGAAGTCGAGACTGTCTCAAAAAAAAAATCTTCAAAATTTCTTTTCATTACTATTTTAAGCGATTACCATGGATGGGCATATATCGTGGGTTGTGGGTTTTATTCTGACTAGTCAGCTGTCGCAATTGTTTTGTTACTGGTACAACACAATGCTTTTATTTTTTGTCACCGAACATGTTACCGTACCTTGGAAATTCTGGAAAACTAGTGAGAGGAGAGCCCATTTTTAGCATAACGCGGGGCAATTTTGAACCAGTTTGCATACATTGAACTTATCCCTCTCCAAAAAATTATAAGGATGGACCTATGTCAATCATTGTGTCAGTGCCAATAACCTGTTATATCACACTTGCGCATTTGCATAATCTTCCCTTGCCACTGATCAAGCTACACTTCCATGCATGCTGTAACCGCACACCGCTCGCGTGAAACATTTTATGCGAAGTCTATTATATACGGTACATAAATCACACACTCCATATCCTACTGGACTAAAAAAATCGGGCTGAGGGGTCCACGCACCTTCTGGGTGCTTGCCTGGAATTCATGTTTATAGTTGCAGCAGTACAAGCTTGGTTATAGTCATATATATATATAAAAGCCTATAGACTTTTCTAATGAGTTATTGTGAACTTTGCGAAATGGTACTGTTGAAAATGTACATTTTTTTATTAGAATGAATCTATCACTATCCCCCTTCTCCAGCGCACCAATTCTATGTGATCCATGTGAATTTTGCCTGATATTATCCGAGACCAAGGGTATCTTTCTGAGACAGAAAGATATCTTTCAGTGACTAGAGTTAGAATACGCCTTCGAGAACCTCGCAGAAAATCGCAGTTTGGCTTGGTTATTGGTCCAGTAATTCTATTACCTTGACGTAAGTTCTTGTAAATGCCTGCTCGTCTATATATGCACGATAGATTTAAGTTTATAATAGCGAAGTGTCAGGCGTTACAAATGGTGGAGTGAGTGTAGCATATTTCGTCGAACAATGCACAAAGTCGATAGCGATCAATAGGCAATATGTGGGTATGGTATCTGGGTAAGTAAAGACACTTACGGTTTGAAAACCCTTCACTGGACTCAGTTGTGTGTAACAAGGACGGACAGTCTATTCAAAATGGGCTTAAACTTTTTTATAATATACAAAGTTGCATCGTTCAAAATGGCCACCTCTCTCCTTTATTCGATATAACCAGGGGGTGTAGACAAGGAGACCCAATATCACCGTACATGTTTTTGTCGGGTTTACCAAGGGTAAACCCTACATTAGTATCACTCTTCAGTTTTTCTTTTTTCTTCTGCACATGTGTAGTTTTGATCTCCTGCCCGGAGACTGTTCTCATTTGATGCCCCTTACAACATTCATAAAAAAAGTATCGTTCTTCTGTCTGACAGTCATAAACATATTTACAATGCACGGTAGCTTGTGCATTTAACTTGATAATGTGAACATTATCGCAGTAAAGTTGATCTTTCCAATTTCTTTTAAAATTTGCCTTTCCATTCTATTTTATCCGGTATCATTTGTTACGGCGGGAAGGGTCATTCTCCATGGTCCATTCTCCACGCAAAATGGTACATCTTCAGAAAATTTATGACCTAACCCAAAGATCACAAGATCATTATTGTTTAGCATCATCAGATAAACAAGAATAGTACGATCAGACAACATGCAGGCGAAAATACGGTATAATTGACGTAATTTGTTGTTTTCCGCGTTTCAATGGTTGATCTTCAATGCAGAATCTAGGTCAACTAAATTTATGTCTGCTGCTTCAAACGAGTAGGCCATACCAGTGGAAAACAAAATAAAGCAACTACAATTTAAACTTTTGTATAATTTATTTCCATGTAATGTTTACTTACATAAAATCAAAGTGAAGGCCAGCAACGTGTGTGATAAATGTGGCCAGGTTGATAGTGTTCGACATGCCATGTATGCATGCTCTACAGCACAAATGTTTTGTGAACATCTTCACGTATGGCTCCATTTGATATTTCGTACATGGGGCTATGAGTTTGATGACCCAATGGATGATAAAATGATAATGTTTGGATTTGTATACTTTCCCCATACGAAGTTGCCATATAATATCAAAATGGTACTGGAGTATGTTCTTGCCTGTGCAAGATACTTCATATATAGATCAAAATATACAAATGAAACTCTCTATCTAACAACTTTTAAAGTCTATTTGAAGCAAAATATTGATGTTTTACAGAAATCCAAAATCTCCAAGTATAAACTGATAACTGAAAATCTTCGTAAATATATAGCATCTGCGATATGATTTCAGTCATTTTACATACATGTACTACATTGTTACAACATATCTTTGTGGTCCTAGTTTATCGGAGTTAGTAACCGCAAAGCCTATGTATTTCATATGTAACCGAGTCGGAGTTGATAGATACCAGTATGTATTTTTCAGTAGCCTATGTAATTTTCATTAGCCTATGTCCATCATTGAAATACCTAGGAAATGTCACTGTGTTAAGTACAATACTGCTGTTGCCATGCGCCCATAGTATGCATGATGCCCTGTCATATATGGTGGTTAACATCTGATAGTTAATAAGCTCCACTCCCCAGGGATCCTGGACCTTGGGAGTGTTAAGTGTAACAGGAATACAGAATAAAGTATGAGAACTGCAAAAAAAAAAAAAAAAAAAAAAAAAATTCAACGTTCAGTTTTTTCTTTTTAACAACAAAACTTGCATAATGATAGCAACAAAAGTACATATCATAGGGCGTGTGAACAGTACTATGTAGTGAATGAAGAACAGAAATGCTGCAAATGCCTTGCCCTGATCAAGTACATGTCACGCTAAGAACCTGGGATAGGTCATAAATTGTCCGAAGATGTACCGTCTTGCATTCTCCGCACCCGATGTTGATCAGATCTATCGTTGTTCAGATCAGGCAGTTCGTCTTTGAGCAGTGATTGTGGTTAAGTTTATTATTTATCACAGATGAGTTCTTTTCAAAAGCTTACTTCTCTATAATGTAGACAAATTCGTAATTATCTGATAATCAAAGTTGTGCGTCAACAACCTGACTGTGTGGGGAGTGATAGCACACCGACAGGCGACAGTGACCGTCCAGTCTTGAAGAAGAATTTTTTTGCAGGAAATAAATGACGGTGGAGTTGATATATCTGGGGGTGTTAAAAGCGAAACAATCTTGGAGCTGAAGCAATCTTGAGTTGATCTATTTTGCTGAAAACGGGAGTTGAAACAGGTATTGAAAACAGGAGTTTGAAACAGGTGTTGAAACAGGTATTGAACTGAAGAAAAAAAATTTGAACCATACACAGTAAACTACTGCATATAACAAAATGGGAGTTTCTTTGGAACAGTATAGACTTTGCATCGGCAAACATAATATTATTTGCCACTCTATACAAAGTAAGTTATCACAGCTTATGCTTCCAATTATCTATGCATTTCTACATTACTATATCTTAAACGCCACAGTGAATACAATTCAAGTAAACCCGACATCAGTACTTTAAGTACTTTGATTATTATGTGCAGAGGTCATGGGGAAGAAAATTAGAGATAATCCAGATATTAACGGAATATGGATAAACAATACTGAATACAAAATCTGTCAATACGCAGATGACACTCAGCTAATCCTTGACGGTTCGGAAATGTCTCTAAAAATGTTTGAATGAATTTTACCAATATTCTGGATTGAACATTTGCAATGAACATCGGTTCCCTGATTGGTAGGGAGACCAAAATCTGTCAAGAAACCAAACTGTACTGGGTAAATGAAATGATGGTATTGGGTGTCAAATTTAGTTCTATCGATTTTAATGATATGTGGAATATTAATTACCTTTCGAAACTGAACGACCTCAAAAGAGAACTTAGCAAATGGAGACTGAGAAATCCAACCCTGCTGGGTAAAATAACGATGGTTAAATCTCTAGCCCTGTCAAAGCTGACACATCTCTTCACTACCCTACCTAACCCCCCAGACAGCGATATTAAAGAGCTGGAATCCAACCTTTTAAAATTTATTTGGAAGGGAAGCGCGGACCGGATAAAACGAGTTATAATAACTCAGGACTATAACAATGGCGGATTGAGAATGGTTAATCTACGATATTTTACACAGTCATTAAAGGCCTCTTGGATGAGAAAACTAATTTAACATAATGGTAAATAGCAAAACATAATTGATGGGAAATATTATGACAAAAATTTGCTGTGTTGAACGGCAATACCTTAAAGTGGTCATAACTAGTATCGAAAATCCTTTCTTGAAGGACGTATTTCAAGCCTGGTATAATGTACAGCGAGCGAGCGATGAAAGAGAAAAACATGATGAACCACTATGGTGAAACTGTAATTTTTGTAACTCAAACCTATTTATAGAGAATTGGCACAAGCACGGCATCAGAAATGTTAGAGACATTATTGGCACAGACGGTAAAGTAATGGATTTTAAAGTCAACCTACAAGATAAAGGGGACTTTTGTGGAAATTGGAAGAAAATTACTCTTCAATTAAAAGAACTAATCCTTCAATATCACAGTATATGGAAATATTGGTTGAAGGGATGTAGAGGTTACTATGATATACTTAATTATGATGAATGTGTCTATGCTACGGCCTGTAACAAATGGGAACAACATTTAAACAAAGAGGGAGGGATATCGTGGGATAAGGTGTTTAGTAGCATTGCTACTAGTATCGCTTCTACTAAGCTCAGAGATTTTCAGTATAGATTTGTATAAAGATTATTAAGTACACAACCATGTTGTACATGATGGGTAAATCGGATAATGACCACTGTGAAAACTGTATTAACAATATAGAAACAATTGAACATGCTTTCATCGAGTGTGACAGGGTTTCCTCTCTCTGGAAAGACCTGGAAAACTGGTGCCTAATACAGCTGGGCTTAGAGGCAATCTTAATACAGAAAAAAAATCATATTAGGCTGGGGGAAAAATCAACAGATCATGAATACTCTGATGCTGCTCGCCAAAGAGTGTATAACTGTGTACAAGTCGAAACTTTCCAAATCTAATCTGTCCATGATACCACTAAAATATTCATGGTCATTACAAAACAAAAAAAATATATTGCAAAATTAGAGGATAAAATGGATAACTTTTATAAAAAAATGGATAATTTATGACAATTATTTTAGCAATATGTAGACAGAAGTGAAGAGATGCGACATCATCAGAACGTATTCTTGACAGAAATTTGATTGTACCCGATAAAGTATATATCTATTTTCACCAATGGCTGGGTGTGGCCCATAACTGTAATGTATGAGTTTGTTCACTTAATAAAATATCTTCTAAAGTAGCTGCTCGATAAAGAGAATCTCTTACAATCTTAAAATCTATACAGTAGATAATATGTTTCACTGTGAGATTTTCGTGGCATGGAATATACCTTGGAACTGGCTCTTTTTTATAATAAATGTTCATGACTTAATCGTGTATGGCCGATTCTACATCACCTGATCATGGCTTGATTGATCGAAACGTTTCTGGCTGTTCAGATGAGTATAGCCTACAGTTGTTTTGAACTCATGAAGTTTGTTATTATTCTCAGTACCCCATAAAGATTCAAACAGCTTTCTTACATAAGTACAGATAGAGGGTCTGAAATCGCTACATGGTATTCCAACAGGATCAACCTCATTATCAAGGGCTGCCTTAGCCATTCTATCAGCCTCAGTATTACCTTTGATGCCAAGGTGACTAGGCAACCAACACAATACAATATCAATCTGTTGATCAAATCTACTGTCATATAATTGTAGAATATTCAAGATGGTGGGATGAGTTGAAGTTTCACTTTTAATCGCTTGAAGGCATGACAGTGAATCTGAGAATATGACATATTTTTTCCTTTTAGTGGACCCATTACCTCCCAAAGCCGACAATATAGCTAGGCACGACTCCTGTTGCTCATTTCATGCTACTGCACAGTGGCAAGGATGGACAGACACATTTGATATTTTATATGATTTTTAGAGTAAAAACGTTTTTTTTTTTTTTTTTTTTTTTTTTGATAAGCCCTTGACTAGGCCATTGGGCATTTATTTCCATAATTTGCCACGGTTTTACATTCAACCCATCAAAATGCCCACGTGGCCAAGGGGGTAGGGGTTGGTGGAAAACGGACTAAACAATAAAGAAATAAAGTATATATATTGTACCTCCTTCTTCTGGCACGTGTTCTCACAATAAGACGTGATATATATATATATATGTACATGTATGAGAAAAGAAACAAAGAAACACAAACATCCTATGTCAATGTCAGCATAATATACAACAACTTCCAGTTTTGAAATTCCTCCAAAAAGCTAAATTATATTGAAATATCTTCAACATTTATATATATCCTGAGCATAATATTATGTGTATTCCTTTAACATATTTACCGGACATATATATATATATATATATACATATATATACATACATACATACACACACATACATACATACACATATGAATCTTTGCATAGTTATTTATTTATATAGTTTTACCACATACAAATGCAGCTCTGCTGTATATCTTCACTTGTGGAGATATATACTGATACACACATACACATATGTCTATCTATACACACATGTACACCTACACATATGCATATATATACACTACCCTACACATGTATGCTTACACATTTATATACACATATACATATATTTACATTCACACATACACATATATACATATATTAGTTGAAATAAGAAACTGTATATAGCGAGCGCCTAATAATATCGTTCCAAAAGTAAATATTTCGCATTCGTTAGATGAGGGCTATCGTATATGCGCCAAGGGCGAGATAGGGGTGCTGGGTGGGGTGGGGGGGGGGGCCGAGCAAAAAAAACAAACAAAACAAGAAAAAAAAAAAAATTGGAAGTTATATATTTCTAATCAAGAAATACGGGGGAGTACCTGTGTTGTATTTTTTTTCTTTGATAGCGATACAAGAGAGTAAAAATGAATAAACCTTCAACGGTTCGAACTCGCATCCCTTCATGTATTCATACATCAGGTACATTAGGCCTTTCAATATGCCTTGACATTCAATTGAGGTTTTGTTTGTTTTAAATGCTGAACAATTGGCCATTGGTAGCATCAAATAACTCATTGGGACTTATTTGCCCATTCGGTCCCAAAACTAATGAACTTAATTTCGATAGAAATTGAAATGTTTTCTCTAAGATGAGAAAATATATGAACTGAAAACTTTTTCGAACAAGAGTCCAACAATGTTGACCGGCAATCTACGATGCTGTGATTAAAGGGCATGTTGTTCGAATCTCTCCGGTGATTGTTGGCCACCATAAAGTCTGTTTCAGACAATCGATAATAACCTTCTGCTGCTACCTGTCAGATGGCATGTGGAATTGAATCCACGCTAAACCAATTAAGCCGGTGTCGGACACCGTCGGTAAACAAAGGATTAAAAAGAGGCGGAATACGTTTTTCGGTTGAATATTCTAAGTTTTGAAGTGATTAGCGAGAAAATTTGAAGATTAAATTTTCACGAATAGCTTTAGTTAGATTCATAGTTTTCAGAATACCAACTTTAAATAGTAGTTCTGTTTTGGTGAGGTTATGTATAGCAATTCAATGGAACAAAAACTGATGAGGTTTCCGAAACCCTATCACCAGGAATCTAGGAACCTTAAACGTCAGAACTGTAAAATAGACATAGACAGGATATACATCAGGAATCTAGGAACTTTAATCGTCAGCACCGTGAGATAGATATGGACATGATATAAAACAGGAATCTAGGAACCTTAAACGACAGCGGCGGTAGATACAGACAGGATATATATATATAGCCACAAACAAACTATATAGGCACAAACAAGATATACAGTGTTCAGCTAGCATTCATCAGAACATATATGTCAGTTATGGATAGCATGTATGTTATTATTACAATTGGATAAGGCGTCTGCTTACACGTACATGTATCTATCTATCGGCATGGAATTGTTGGGGAATACCCCGTGAAGCCCATTAATCTCTTAATAAACCAGTCCATCGAGGAAATAAATGTAAATATCACGCATCACCGATTCCCACTGTCTAGCGTTTTGTTTAAAGTGTAAGGCTTGTATGCTCCTCGAAACAACAAAAATTTAAATTCAGAAAAAACAGGAAGCGCTAAGCGGCATACCTCACCGAAATAACACTGTGATGAATTTACCGCTATTAACACCATTAAAGCTTCAACCTAATTTGCTCTGTTGGATTTTAACAGGTTTTAAATTCAATGTATTCATGTGTCGAATAACTTGAACAGAAAGTTGTGAAATTGAGCATACGTATTCTACATTATCTTGCACAGTTTTTCTCCTTTCCGAGTTATCACCGTGTTCAGAATTTCTTATAGTTATTCATAGAGGGAAGGATGTTTGCTCCAGGTTTGGAGGCTAAGTGAGAGCCGAATTGATTTCTATGGGATGGACCTCGTCAGTAGTGTTTTATTCTGTTTGCCATGTACATTTCATGTCATTGTTACATTCATTTAATTTTGCTTGAGAAAGTTTATTCTTGCCTAAGTTTAGAGTAAGGTTTAACTCTGACTTGTACATGTATATCAATTATAGCTTAGGTAACCCAACAAAAGAATGAATTATTGCACATAGTGAGGGGTTTATGTCTCTACCACTTCACCATTCATTCGACGATCTGATTATCTTTGGGTGTTCATAGGTTGAGGATTTTGGGCATTTGGATATCGCCAAGTTTTCCTATTTGTGTCCTCCTGGAGTGCTCTCCAAACACAGCCTAAACCTTTACAGATCTGAATTTTTGGTAGATGAATGAATGAATGTATTTCTGGTGGTCCTCCACGGTTTCGTAGTAACGGCCCTGATCTAATTTCATAATACGATAGACCGTCCATGTTCTGCTGCATCATAATTCTCCTTAGGAAGATATTTTTTAACATTGGAAAGTGATCGTATAACATTATTTTCGTTATATTTGGGATTACACTATCTTAGTATAGCGCATATTCTAGTGCAGAAAATTGGCCGAATCTTGAGCGAGATTTGAACCAGTGACCCCCAGAGTAAAGCACCTTCTGCCAGCACTATATGTCGGCGATCTAAACAACACGGCCAACGGGCCTCCAACAAAAACTGGAGGTAGCTCGGGACTCGACTAATTTTCTGCACTAGAATCTGTACTATACTAAGATAATGTAATCTCAAAGTACCGAAAATTCTAGTACAATATCTATTTGTAAATATTACTATTATCAGGTACTCCTCCACTGAATTTACTTTGGACGGTATATTAACAAAGACAAACAGTTTCTCTTGGAAAGAGGTATTACAATTCCAACCAATCAGACGGATATTCAAAAATATAGTGAAGACCCAAAATGCATAAAACACCGCACAAAGCTAGATTTATAGCAGGTTCTAACCTTGCAATCCCCATGATGAATAGTTTTCAAGAAATAAACAGTTTTCTTGCTGGAGTAGTCAAGTAATGGGATTAAGCGATAAAGAGATTAGATTAGTGGTGCCTCCACCCTGATTGTGCGTCACAAGTGGTGCCCCTACCCTGATTGTGCGTCACAAGTGGTGCCTCCACCCTGATTGTGCGTCACAGGTGGTGCCCCTACCCTGATTGTGCGTCACAAGTGGTGCCTCCACCCTGATTGTGCGTCACAAGTGTGAATGACCAGCATAAGGTGTCTCTGCTCAGTCAGGCGAAAAGGACCATGTATGTTTAGATGGATAAATGGCCCCAGGACAGGTGCAGCAGAAGTGCCAAAAATAAAATATTGAATATACAAGAAATTGTTCGGTTGGCATGAAGTACAATATTATATAGTATACCCAGAAAAGTTTCAAGGCACTGAGTCTCAGCATTCTCGAATAACATGGCCGTGAAGTGGTGCATTCGTGCAAAATCACCAATTTTGAGGCGAAAACACCTCATAGTTCTTTCTATAAACATATGAAGATAGCATACTCGCTGTTCCAATACGTAGTCGTAGACCAAATCTGTTTCTGGTTATCGTTTACCTCATATGTTTACAGAGAACAATAAGAATTGTCCTCACCGCAGAATCGACTATTTTTCACTAATGCACTACTCCACGGCCCTGTTACTCGAGAATGATGACGCCCAGTGCCTTGAAGTGCCTTGAAGTATACAATATAATATTGTACTCCATGCAATATTGAACAATGGTTTGTTTTCAATGACTTTATCTAATGCATGATGCAAGGAATTAGTCTGTTAAACCCAACATATAAAGGTGGTGAAAAAAGATGCCGGAGTACTGGCAAAAACGCATATGTGTTCATGCTCATTTGAATACAATAGATATTTAAATCCTATGTTAATTACTATGAAAATAAGTGAATTTCTTAGACTCTCAACGAATGTTTTCAATTTAGCGGTTTCGATTTCAGGGTTAGGTGAATAGAGTTTAGGGATGGCGGATATCTCGACTTCTAAGAATTGACAGCCACGTATATCTCATAAAAATGACCCCCCTCCCCCCCCCCCCGAGATAAACCACTGATAGCCGAGAGGGAACACCATATCAGGAGCGATAACCTTGCGAGAATGATCAGGGCTTTCGGTCACGTCGAGTCTTCGGAAAGAGTGACGATTACAATTTCGGCAAATTTAACTACCCATTTCCTAATAGCAATATCCCAGATGGACCAGCATAGGGCGTATACATATCTGGCCTGGTAGCATTTGCTATATGCAGACTGTGACGATTTTAATCAACGCCACAGAATCTTACTGCAATAACTTGTCAACCACCAAACGTCTCCATCCAAAGCTTCTCAAATTATTTGATAAAAATCGTACACTGTGGACGAAATACGATCGTAGAGTGCAAGATCCCTGGAGCTACGTTAAGTAACATGTGTCTAATTCCGCTTAATCCGGTTCAAGGGGCACTTTGATTATCATGTGTTTCACATCACCAAGGTGTTCAAATGAACAGGCACAATGAATGATTATTCATCATATAAATTAAACATATACAGGGTATAAGCATTAACGTAAATATGGCGGAAATAAAACCCCAAAGGGCTTGCTGTATCTCAGAAGACAATACATATACAATAGTAATATCACTGGGCATGAACCGAAAAATCATCTATGTTCGATAATTATAGAAATAAAAATATACAGATATGGAGGTGATTATACAACGGAAGGCTTTAAATCTAGTGACAAATATCAAGACTGCGTGGAATAGATTATGAAACCAAACATTTTTTAGATAAATATATAATTGCCTCACAGATAATACTAAAATCGGGGAAACTAACTGATATGCTAAGTCAGTGCAGGCGAGCAAGATATGATTTTAATCGACATTTAAAGAGAGATTGTGACGGAATCTACTTCAACTCAAGAGGTAAAGTGTTCCAAATACGTGGGGCTTTCGTTTTTGTCCAATAATGTGAAAGACTTGATTGCACCCTCGGCCTGTATAGGTTAAGATTGGCTTGTCTGGTTGGATAGCAGTGAACTTCAGAAAGTTTTGTAAGATAATTTGAACATTTTATTGGAACGGAAGATGCATTATAAAGAAACCTCTGAGTGAATAATACAATAAGATAGCAGTTTATGTGACACAGAGGCAGGATGTTTAATTCTTTTAGAAGAGGACTGGCGTTAGCATATTTACTACTGCATGTGATAATGCGAACAAGTCTCTTTTGTAATTTGACGAGTGTATTCAAATGAGTTGGGTATGTGGGTCCCCAAACCAGATTGCAGTAGGATACATAGGAATAGAACAACGAATAGTGCAACATAATCAAGGTTTTTCTGTGTATATTATTAATAACACCAATATTTCTAGATATTTTAGAAGTGAGTTGGTCAATATGTGTTTGCCAATTCAGTTTATCATTAAAATGAACTCCAAGGAATTTGAAACTAGAAACTGGCTCGATCTCGAAAACGAATAGTGTTTTCACATCGTTTTTGTGTAGTTCCAGAAATATTTAAGGTGGCAAAAGTGACCGAATGCGCTCATAAATCTGTAAAATTGTCTGCCCTGTAACAGACTTTCGCTAAATGTAAAATAAATTTTATGTTCGTAAATACTCAGGACGGTACAAGTTTCGCAACCAACCCAAACTATCCATATCTGATATTAACATAGAACACGTTCAAAGGCGTAGATTTCCTGCAATATACTTATGTCGGACTCCAGTCCCAAACACAATATTTATTTGAAAAGATAGTTAGAAATATTGAAATAATCTACCAATTATGTTTGCTTAACATAAACACTACATAATATTATTATTTTTATACCTTCCTATACTTAACATATGTAGTATTGTGTGGGGCAGTTTTCCATTCGTTTTAAGCATTTACAGATCCTGCAAAAAGGTCAAACGAATAACTACGTCTTCAGCAAAGTATGATCACACGGCTCCGCGCTTTGCTCAGTTGAGAATATTATCAGTTTAACAGCTAAACCAGTACCTGGTTATTTTGTTAGTTAATACATTTTGGGCCGTCAAGATTCACTCGCCGACTCATTTCACTCTTATTTCACAAAACTATCCCTCGTGCATAAATATACAACTAGGCAGTATGTAAACCTTTATCCACTTTTATTCCGACTTGTCCTCCTCCTTTGCCATTTACCTTTTCATTTGAAATCCTGTACTCATGTGTCACTATATATATCCTCTCCAAGATGTTTATGAACATTATAAATGTGTCTATACATAATGAACGGGAACGTGTTCGCATCTCACTATAATCATCCAAATTAATAAGTATTCTAAATGTTTACAAGATACGCATGAGCAGTCAAGCTAATAAGAACATATATGCATACTACGCAACTGCGCCGAACGGTCCTCAGTGCAGTCCGCTTGTAAGGTAAGTTGACTTCATACATGTTGCGGTTTGAGAGCATATTATCACAAAACTATATTTGCCAGACCTCAGATTTAGTTCATAAACAGCTTTTAAACAGTCGTACAAATGTTACGCCGATCCTGGGCTAGTCCTGACACAGCTTTTTGTTTTACTTCAATCAACTCCTCGCATTTTTATTGAATCCGACCGTTCTTCTGTAATACACACAAGTAATATACATAGAGAAACCACCTCGCTCTGTAAAGCAAACTACACCAATGCAGAGCGTATGTGTACGGGTCTTCTTCTATATGTTTCATTTTGATCCCAAAGACAGGTATATTTGAATTTTGAGCCAACGAATTTACACATAAAGGTTTAAGTAATACACTCTTAAAACGCTGATGTTAGATTCAACATCTAAAGTGTTGGAGGAGGGAAAGCTCTTAGAAAGTGGTGTATTCACCACTTTAAAATGTTGGATTCAACAGCTTAAAATGTTGCATTTATCACTTATATGTTATAAATACAACACTTTCTAAATGCGTTCCCTCCTCCAACACTTTAGATGTTAAATATAACATTAGCTTTTTTAAGAGTGTATAAGATGACAATTTCAAAGCATTCCGTCATGCATGACTCGCTACGAGAAGGAAATATGACCGTGATACGAAAACAATAAAGTGAAAAACGAATCTTAATAAGGATGTATCGTCGCATTCCTAAATACGTTTATTGGACCGCAGGTTGGCCTCAGCGTTGCACGGTAAGATGTCGCAGTGAGGTGGCATGACGAACATTTGCACCGTATGTAAAATATACATGGCCGCTATAGATAGAATATCAGACCAAATCTGAAAACAACAAATCAAGTTAGTCTAATCTGCTAAGTTCCTGTCTGTAAAGCAAAATAAACCAATGTAGAGCGTATGTGTACGGGTTTTCTTCTATATGTTTCATTCTGATCCCAAAGACAGGTATATTTGAATTTTGAGCCAACGAATTTACACATAAAAGTTTAAGTAATACACTCTTAAAACGCTGATGTTAGATTCAACGTCTGAAGTGTTGGAGGAGGGAAAGCTCTTAGAAAGTGGTGTATTCACCACATTAAGGTGTTGGATTCAACAGCTTAAAATGTTGCATTTATCACTTATATGTTATAAATACAACACTTTCTAAATGTCTTCCCCCTCCAGGAAATATGACCGTGATACGAAAACAATAAAGTGAAAAACGAATCTTAATAAAGATGTATCGTCGCATTCCTAAATGCGTTTATTGGACCGCAGGTTGGCCTCAGCGTTGCACGGTAAGATGTTGTAGTGAGGTGACATGGCGAACATTTGCACCGTATGTAAAATATACATGGCCGCTACAGATAGAATATCAGATCAAATCTGAAAACAACAAATCAAGTTAATCTAATCTGCTAAGTTCCTGTCTCTACTTGTGAAAATCATCTATGTTCTATATTATTCCCTCACCTTTCCATATTCATCCCATTGCAATACATGTGTGCACGCTTAAAACTAAAGTGTTGAAACTTACCCGTAAAGTGTTGAAATAACCCTTTAAGTGTGTCCACAGGGGAAACACTTAAAGAGCAGTCCCTGTGGACACACTTAAAGGGTTATTTCGACACTTTACTAGTAAGTTTCAACACTTTAGTTTTAAGCGTGTGCTATGATGTAGCGCATTTACCAGTCATCTAAATTCGATGTATCTACTTCATAAATGGGCACTACGAGTTATAACTTTATCGTGAAAATATGAATCTATTGGACCATTATTCAAGAAGACTATCGCAGTGGAATCTTAATTCGCCCATAATGTTGGTCCAAAGATTTGTTCATTGCCCGAGTCAATTACCTGATGTATTTGTTCATTACCCGAGTCAATTACCTAATGTATTTCAGGAAGCAAAATTTGTACATTGCCAGAGTCAATTATCTAATGTATTTCCGGAAGCAAAATTTGTTCATTGCCAGAGTCAATTACCTAATGTATTTTCGGAAGTAAAATTTGTTCATTGCTAGACACAATTACCTAATGTATTTCCGGAAGCAAAATTTCTTCCTTGTCAGAGTCAATCACCTGATGTATTTCCGGAAGCAATATTCTGTATATCTCACCAAACTAGAGGGCATCAGCTGAATCTGAATAGATCACCTCATCTCTCAAATCTATCGTACTATACCGTCAAATCCACCGGACCCCGCGAGTGGAACAAAATGCCATCCTCACTTAAATCAAACGTACCCACAATCTTTTTTAGTCTGAAGTTAAAACATATCTTAGCAAAGACTAAATGTTGGAATAATATGCAATTTACAAATGATAGCCACTTGTCATCTCTGCATAAAGTTTGATTATGAGGACTAGAACAACCTCCTCGGGGTTGTATTCCCGTCTTCACTTGTTGGTGTGTATTATCGAACAAATCAGATATATATGGTGAATATAATAAAATAAAATAAATAAACCTGATTTCAGTTGCCGTCAGCGTAAGCATACACCGCCATTAACATCCGTCTGTGACGATCGTTCATAACGCATGTCGGTGCAAAGTTATACACTCTTCACATGCATAACTTCCGAGGGCTTCGACCCAAATACAATATGTAGAGAAACCAACTATCTGCGTCACCAAGAAACTTATATCGCCCGCCATCATCGAAGTTCGTCAAGATGCAGTATATTCGATTGCATCGTTCAGTTAATACGTTCAAGAAACCCCAAGACCCATATAATGCACGATTTGAGGAGATGAATTTGCATTCCCAGTAACGAAATTTCAGTGAAACACAAGCGTCTAGTCCGTCATCCAATATTCAGCCGTCGTCCATTAAAGAATTTCCGCGTCCATAATCCAAAGATTTAATTCATATAATGACATTGGGCATCAAATTAAAAATAATAAATCATAGTATACATAAAAATACTAGGCTAATTTTCTGCAAGACAGAATCGGCCAACAGTTTTTAGTGATGCCAGCAAGACATCGTGATGTTCCAAAAATATCAAATCTGTATCGTTGATCAGTATTCTTAATCTATGTAATTGAAAAGTCGTTATCTAGAGCATGATGTTTCTCAGTCACGCTTTTCTTGTGACTGCTCATATGAACACTATGATGATCTTGAAACACAACGTTCAGCATGCCCCTAGCCTCGGGTTAAGCGAAATTAGACACTAGTTACGAAACGCACCGTCATAGGTCTTGCACACTACGCTCGTATTTTGCTATCAACATGCGATATGTATCGTCACTTTTGAGAAACTTCGAGTGGAGGGCTTGATGATATAACACTATTTTACAAGTTTCTGCAATAATGTTTATGACGTTGGTTAAAATCGTCACATTAACACCGGAACTAGCAAATGCTACTAGACGAGGTATGTATACGCCAAATGCAGATTCCTCTGGTATATTACTGTCCAGATAGGGATCGTTTATCTCTTTTGTCATGAAGTCGACGAGAGAGAAGGCCCGGTTTTATATAGATATATAGATCTAAATAAGATGTGCCGCTGTAGTTGCTTTCAAATCCAGTACATGAATCTGCGTCTTTTATTTAGCGATTAGCCACAACAAGAAGATCGTCTAGGGGCCGTATGAACCCATGTACCATGAGATACATCATTATTTAGATGACAACTTTATAACGAATATTATGGATTAAGAATACTGATCAGCGATACGGATTTGATACTTTTGGAACATCATGATGTCTTGCCGGCATCATTGAAAACTGTTGACCGCTTCTCTCTTGCAGGAAACTAGCCTACGTTTTTGTATACTATGATTGTCTTTTTGAATTTGGTGCTAATACTGTTATATGGAAAATGGAATAGGTCTTTGGATTATGGACGCGGATATTCTCTAATGGACGACGGCTGGATTATGAATGACGGACTAGACGCTTGTAGTATAGCGTTTGGTGAATGAGAAGCACAACTGAGAATGGTCACGATGGTGGAAGCTAACTATAGAGACCTAACTATAGAAATTCGTAATTAACTGCATTGAAATATCGGAGAATAGGAGTTCAAACTTCAAAATAATTTCAGTCCCCAATTCGTATGTTTGCACAGGTTGAAAGGTGTAAACAAATGTCGAAATTGCCGTCTGTCGCATATTAAAATGCCCCTTGCCCTCCTGGTTGTTGAGGGTTATGCAAATAATTTCATCACGTCGTCCTTCTATCCGTTCGCTTGCGTGTGCCTTGCTCTCAGTTGTAAGGTAATATATTCTGAAAGACTTGTATTCTCTTCAAAGTTAGTTTATGAATGCCGAGCCACGTTATGAATCTTGGCATTGCATTTCGTTCCCACCACTAATACATCCGCCCAGATATAAATCTGGTCTCAGAACAATGAAATCAGAAAGACATAACCGAGTTTTTCGAACGCTTTGGTATGTGGATACCTTGCCACAAGCTATTGACGTCACCTTCGGCAAACACGTATTTTGTTTCCGAACAATAATCTTAGAAACAGCTGATGGATACTTTTCAATATTATTATGTGGATACCTCGGCACAAAATGTCGATCATAGGCAATCTTCATGTTATATATATATATGTCGCAATAAGAGCGTACCCTCTTGCGAACGTGCACCAATTATGACATCCCTCTGTGGAAGGCTTTTTCGTTAATAGTTCAGACGAATGTACACATCAATATGTCGAATATATTTGGATCTCCACTTTGTGCAGACAGCGTGGCGTCGGTTTTTTCTATAACAATGGGTATAGATTCATGAGATTTATGGGCTGCTATCTGAACTCGTCTTATGGAAATTGGAGGACGTCATCCTCTCCCCACTCCTCGACAAAAGCGAATCAGTCCAAGTGTTCAGACATACTAAACCCGTGTCATAAAACTATAGTAATGTTTTGATGGAAATACGATCCTATTGCGACAGATACATTTGGGAAGCGTTGATAGAATATTATATAATGTATTTAAATTGGCTTATATATGAATACATATATTTTTTTAATCTAACAGGACAACTAATGGTATAAAGCATGAATTATCTCCATACAGGTAATTCTTTTTTTTTATAGACTTTATATTTGAAACCATTTTCTATTTCTAGATTTGAAACCATTTTCTATTGATAGATTGCTGGTTCCGGACGCCTATATCTGAGGTCTCTGTCCCGATATTTTCTGTTTTCATTTTAAAAATTAACATGGCTGACCAACAGACGGATACAAACTTGTCTGTCATGGTAAGTATTTTGTTGGATATAACAATATTTAAAAGATAGTACCTTGCATGTCAACCAAATGAGTGCAGTTTCTTCATCGACAATCTGTGATAAATCAGTTTATCAGCAGGTAAGGTATTCAGTTCCTGATACAATTTCGATAAAACATGCTAGCCAGATGTGCCTGCATAATATATTAACACTAGAAGCTCGATTTTAGTCCGTTTCACCCACTGTTATTGATGTTGGTCGATCTGGACCGGTATTGATCGATGGCCCACGTCATCAACTGTTTATCAAAATAATAGAGCACTGTCGGTCAGTGATGAATGTGGACTGATGTAACACTATTGTTGCTGTAATCCTCAGACAAGTTGAAAACATGAAATAACGTCTGCTCGAATGTGCCTGATAAGCAAACTTTATCGGGATTGTTATGGGGTAACTGGGGGTAAACCAAAAGGGAAAAACAATGCAAAAAGGGCATCTAGCGGCCATTGGGGGAAGACGGAATGTACATGTAAGTCTGTTGTCCTTGTACGATCATATATTTGATCAAACGTTGATGAAACTTAGATAGGTGGCTCACAGTTGAAGACCCAATAGATGCAATAGTCAAAAGGGCACCTAACGCGCACTGTGGGTTAGGAACTAGCCAAAACTGGATCGACAGTTCGGGAAACCAGGTCGGGATAACTCTTTGCCTGGGCTTATGGAGAGGGCTTGAGAACGGAAAAGTAAATCAGGAAGGGCACTTAACGCTGGATCCGGGATATAAGACATACTTATCTGATGAAAGTGACAGCTATAGAGACATGACATGTTATAGATATTCGATTCTTGATATGACTTTGGGAACAAATCAATCATAATATGAACTTGTAGAGACATATAACCTGCTATAAATAATATGGTTCTATGACCCCAGACAACAATGTCTGTTCTCGAGGAGTTCTACTGAGGTTCACCGACTGCATATCGTCATATGACATAATGGTTAACTGTCGATCTGCGCTCTCACTATCGGCATTGGCATTTGCATATTGGTGGTCGTTTAATGTTGCTTTGAAGGTACTGTTAATCCGAGCTTACATCTCATCGTGACAAGACTCAATTACTGAGTTGAGTCGAAAAGCTATTACAACACTAAGATCGAAACTCTTGATCATTACGAGGGTATCAAACGGTTATCATGGCCTGGTCTTCGTGATGTGCAGTCAATATATCAGCTTGTGTGCGTTTATGATCGTTTTCCGAATATTGCATCCTTTGTTCCGATTTTACATACAATCGATTGTAGATTACGTTGGCAGAAAGGACTGGTGTCCGATAGCAAACGCTCGATAAGTGAACAATGAATTTACTCTCAGAAATATTCACAGGAAGGAGACTGGTCAAGTTTGGAATAAATCCAATATCTCCCCATTTGTGATGACCTCAGAACAGATTTTTAGAGTGATCTTTTCTTGCATTTCAGGATGCGGAGAGCATTGCTCTACCATCATATGATGAGGCCGTTGTTGGTGAGTCAATGATTTGTTTGAGTCTGGCCAATTTTGAGCTATTTGCACATTTTAGTTTACCCCTATCTGGGGCCTGGGCGATTTGGGGTGTACCGCAGCCTGGAAGGGGGGGGGGGAGGCGGAAAGTGACCCCCCTATATATTTTCGCTATCGCTAAGGCTAGTGAGCTAAAACTTATCCAAGATGGCCGCCATGATGACGTCACTGTGACGTCATTTCCAAAAAGAGCATTTTTGGACCATTTTTTGGTCAGAATTTTCGAATTTTTTGTTTTTTCTTCGCAAAAGTTGCATGATAAATTAGTAAATAATAATCTGATATGAAATAAAATAGATTTTACCCACTTTTCCATACAGAAAAGCAAACGTTTTGAAGAAATATGACGAAAACATCACTTTTCTGGTACCCCACATGGCTGCCATTTTGAATTTTCTCATGATCCTTTGCTCAAAGGGTCATGCAAATAGGCTCAAAATGACCCCAATAGGATAATCTAAAAAGTCAAGAAGTTTCAGCTCTCAATCTTTTGTTGTTCCGGAGATAGGAGCAAAAAACCAACAGGGGGAGGCGGAAAATGATCCCCCCAGGCGTCTCTTTACTCGTCATCGACTATTTTTTAACAAAGGAACCAGATTTGTGCATATTTTATTGAAGCATAAAAGCGTGATGACTTCTCTCGGATATGATGCCTACAAATTACAAACTGCGGGAAGTTTGCCCATTCAGCGAAATATGCCAGAACATAAAATATAGATACTATCACCCAAATAACTATCCCTGCCCATAAATAGATTTGAAGCCTGAAATTTTGGAGTACCGATACGGTGACCCAAAGCTAGGGACATCGATGTCAAAACAGTCACAACGAATACGAAACCTTCAAACGTCCAAGGAAATCGTGAATATTTAATAACAAGAATTCCGACAGAAAATTTGTTACCATCATCCACTACTGTCTTTGCCACGATACGACTCCTCAGAATCCGTCATCATCCACTACTGTCTTTGCCACGATACGACTCCTCAGAATCCGTCATCATCCACTACTGTCTTTGCCACGATACGACTCCTCAGAATCCGCCATCATCCACTACTGTCTTTGCCACGACACGAATCCTCAGAATCCGTCATCATCCACTACTGTCTTTGCCACGATACGACTCCTCAGAATCCGTCATCATCCACTATTGTCTTTGCCACGATACGACTCCTCTGAATCCGTCATCATCCACTACTGTCTTTGCCACGATACGACTCCTCAGAATCCGTCATCATCCACTACTGTCTTTGCCACGATACAACTCATCAGAATCCATCATCATCCACTACTGTCTTTGCCACGATACGACTCCTCAGAATCCATCATCATCCACTACTGTCTTTGCCACGATACGACTCCTCAGAATCCGTCATCATCCACTACTGTCTTTGCCACGATACGACTCCTCAGAATCCGTCATCATCCACTGCTGTCTTTGCCACGATACGACTCCTCAGAATCCGTCATCATCCACTACTGTCTTTGCCACGATACGACTCCTCAGAATCCGTCATCATCCACTACTGTCTTTGCCACGATACGACCCCTCAGAATCCGTCATCATCCGCTACTGTCTTTGCCACGATACGACTCCTCAGAATCCGTCATCATCCACTACTGTCTTTGCCACGATACGACTCCTCAGAATCCGTCATCATCCACTACTGTCTTTGCCACGATACGACTCCTCAGAATCCGTCATCATCCACTACTGTCTTTGCCACGATACGACTCCTCAGATTCCGTCATCATCCACTACTGTCTTTGCAACGATACGACTCCTCAGAATCCGTCATTATCCACTACTGTCTTTGCCACGATACGACCCCTCAGAATCCGTCATCATCCACTACTGTCTTTGCCACGATACGACCCCTCAGAATCCGTCATCATCCACTACTGTCTTTGCCACGATACGACTCCGCAGAATCCGTCATCATCCACTACTATCTTTGCCACGATACGACTCCTCAGAATCCGTCATCATCCACTACCGTCTTTGCCACGATACGACTCCTCAGAATCCGTCATCATCCACTACTGTCTTTGCCACGATACGACTCCTCAGAATCCGTCATCATCCACTACCGTCTTTGCCACGATAAGACCCCTCAGAATCCGTCATCATCCACTACTGTCTTTGCCACGATACGACTCCTCAGAATCCGTCATCATCCACTACTGCCTTTGCCACGATAAGACCCCTCAGAATCCGTCACCATCCACTACTGTCTTTGCCACGATACGACTCCTCAGAACCCGTCATCATCCACTACTGTCTTTGCCACGATACGACCCTTCAGAATCCGTCATCATCCACTACTGTCTTTGCCACGATACGACCCCGCAGAATCCGTCATCATCCACTACTGTCTTTGCCACGATACGACCGCTAAGAATCCGTCATCATCCACTACTGTCTTTGCCACGATACGACCCCGCAGAATCCGTCATCATCCACTACTGTCTTTGCCATGATACGACTCCTCAGAATCCGTCATCATCCACTACTGTCTTTGCCACGATACGACCCCTCAGAATCCGTCATCATCCACTACTGTCTTTGCCACGATACGACTCCTCAGAATCCGTCATCATCCACTACTGTCTTTGCCACGATAAGACCCCTCAGAATCCGTCATCATCCACTACTGTCTTTGCCACGATACGACTCCTCAGAATCCGTCATCATCCACTACTGTCTTTGCCACGATACGACTCCTCAGAATCCGTCATCATCCACTACTGTCTTTGCCACGATACGACTCCTCAGAATCCGTCTACCACTGAGGATGGCGATATAACCGTTTGGTGATATTACTTACTTCCAATCACTTTGTCATCCAATTTCGAATGTTCGGGTGGAACCGACACCTACTTTATTTTCTCGGGTTGGTGATACGTATTCGACACTGCTCTGTTATTTGTTTCGACCCGAAACAAATCCAACTCTATTTGAGTGTGAGTAAGACAAAGGAGGAATGCCCAGTTGACATTGATTCAATTACAGCTCACACTTCACTTGATCATGAACACTTTTTCATATAGCAGGTGTCAGTTCCGACATTCAATATTCAGCCGTCGTCCATAAAAGAATTTCTGCGTCAATAATCGAAATTTCTAGCATCATTTCCAAATGTACATAAAATAAAATAATAAAAAACACAAGATGGTTTCGTACAAAAAAGAAGCGATCAGCATTTTTCAATGATGCCAGGAAGACATGCATGAAATCCTAATCACGGACCGTTGTTCTTTATCCTGATGCATTTTCAAGTCATTTTCCAGTCACGCTCTGATTGTGTCCGTTCATTTGGACACCATGGAGATTACGAGACGTAGAATTGCACGCTTCGATCATATTCTACCGTCAGTATACGATATTTATTACATAATTTGAAAACCATTCAATAAAGGCGTTTGGAGGTATAGCCTTGTTTGACAAGATTTTGCTAAAATATTATGTGACGTTGATTGAAATCGTCATGGAGGTATCCCATGATTTAGCCAAAGCTACTAAGCGAGATATTTCCCTTCTGGAATAGTGCTATCTAACAATGATTGCTATCTAGCAATAGATATTTAGCTATGCCAAAATTGTATTCGGCTTTCTTGTCCTAGAGGCGACGTCAGATGAAGTCTTGATCATTCTGGTAAAAGTATACGTCCAGATAGGATGTTCCATCTGGACTATCAATAGTTTTCGTCAAATCGAGTGAAGCGGGATATATAGCTCTATTCGGAAAGTGTATTGTCACCCCCTGAACCACCGCCGCTCTTTAAGATCGGAGGTATAAATATTTGCTTTTGATAAATTGTTTTTGCAGAACGTCTATGTGATTATTTACAATTATAGATTTGGAAACTATTCCAGACTACGTGTTTGAATGACTATTTTTTTACGGGGAATATCTGTCTCCAGTTAATAAACTTATTAATTTTACTTAAATTAATTACGAGGGCCTTTGGTACTTACCGGGAGTTCTCTGCGCGACTGTGCTTTTAGTGGTACAAAGGAGATGAAGCCTTTTCTGAATAAGCGTCGCTAATTATCCAATGGAAGGCCATCCATAGAGCCATTTTGTGAAACTTCCTGCCTGTGGGCGGGGATGGAATATGAAAGTTTTGCAGTTTTATCACTATAGGTAGATCGCTTTAGCGAAAGTTGCACATATTCATTAGTTCACTTAAATGTGAGCCTTTATACGTGTTCATCAATGTGTTCCAGTTGAGAACCTTGTTGTTATAGCAATGGTATAACGCCTCACCACACATCTCTAGCACAACAGAACAACTTCATCGCGAAAGAAACAACTATAGTGCATATAATATAAGATAAACAGGAAACTTAAACATGCCATTCCTCTTTTGTTTGTTGAACTTTACAAACCTAAAGTTTCCTTGGCATTTTTGCGTACAGATGTTCCGCCATCCTATAACCTGTTACCTACGGAAACCAAATGCAAGGGAGCCACAGAGGAATCGGACAAAAGAGGATCTAGCTTATGTTGGGCTGTGTGCTGTGATTCTCGTAAGTATGAGGTAATTTCTGCCTTCTTCATTTGGGTATAGACTTTCTTCTTTAATGCAGAATGTAAAAGGCTGGATGAAAGTAGGTGTATGGGTATGCCCATCAAAGTAAACCAGGTTCTTACATATAGTTATACTTTATTAGCTGTAATAGATGTTGTTTCAGAAAACATATATAAGGAAAAACTAAACTGCAACGATTTATGCAATGTGTTTAAGTCATCACACAACAGTTTTCATGGCATATAGTGTCCCAAATTTTAATTGTCTGTCCTTCAAACAATTTGAGCAAATATCTGGAAATTCTTCGACGCGTTCTGAAATCGAACATTTGGCAACAGAAATTGCTGTTTCAGCTATGTTGACAATTGTCACTGCTTTTCTCATGAAGCTTGATTTGTAATTATCATTTAATAATGTTATTTATTAATGTAGGGAATGACCGAATAAATGACCCCCTCCCTCCCTCCACTTTCTCACTACCGTCTCTCTCAGCCAACCGCCTTCTTAAGACGAAACACAATTAGATTTTAGCATGAGATCAAACGATAATCAACAAGGAGAGCTGTCCGATGTTGTTAGATACAAGGGTATACGTACAATATAGTTCTAACACATTACATCAATTGAAGTTTTCCATTGCCACTTGTCCGATCGCTATAGTAGACTGGTGTTTTAATACCAAATATTTAGCCTGGTGAATTCACATACAGCAAATTACACTATTACTCGTACTTGGCTGGCCTACAGATGTGTTAATTTGGCTTAATGTTGCGGAGAATCCGTCTTAATTAAAAATGTAAATAATTAACAGTTGTCCCCAAATTGAAGAGAAATGGCGATGTAATGGAGTAGCAATATCCTACAGATAAAATATCACTATTTGTTTTACATATTTGAGACACTTACGGACTTGTTCTACTACCATAACTACAAAATCACCCCTGGGCGAATATGGTGAAGGGTAAATAGCATTTCCACAGGAATTGGAGATTTAGATGTTTTCGTCCGATTATTTCGCATCAAAGCACATCAACTTGTTGCTTATTAAGCCTATTATTGTTTAGCATTTCTAAAGGACTACCGAAGGATCTTCCAGGTTTCTATAGGTGTTATCTGCATATGGTGTAGACCTGAATTCTGAAAGAAGGATGTTGATCGCTTAACAAATACTCAAATGTCTCATTTGCTGTAATTTGCTGCATAAAAATAAAACCAGTACTTTCTGGGATACGGCATGTCAAATTTCCGCTTCCGATGAGAAAATTAGGCTCGAAAACTTTACCTGAGACAACCCTATGTGCATTCATAATGCAACAATTTTTCGTTCATTTCTCAATTTATATGTTCTTATTTAAAAAGTTGGCTGCGAGGTACATTGTACTTGGCAACGATTCGTACATTTAATGAAATAATTGCTGTTGTTACTTACATAAATTGAAAACCATTAGTGATGTTTTCGTCTTTTTTTTTCACAAAGAAAACCTTGCATTAATGCAGATGAAAGTGTGGACATTTTTAATATTTATTTCACATCAGAATACGGTGAAGTTAATGCGGAAAAATTGCGTTAATAATAAAGCAAAACAATCTGCCAAAATTGCCAACTACGGAAGTGATATCACTGAAAGGGTCATCGGCGCGGTCATGTTTGATTCAAAAATTGGAGCGATATGCAAGATGTGGGAAAAGTGTCGACGTCTGGCGAGTAAAAACCACTCATATGACTACAAGGAAGTATACATCGGCACTCAACATTCAGACCCGAGAGTACGGTGGATTCCCGGACGTAGCCTAATTACCTCAGCTGCGCTTTTATTGTAGGTGTTCATGTGCAGACTATAAAGTATCCACACTGTCCCTAGCATCGGCTTAAGCGGAATTAGATACGCCAACTCGGGAGCTGTGAATGCAGGTCAGCTCAATCAACTCATCTGATGTTAAAGGATGAGGATCGTTGACGCCTGATGGAGTAAACGATTCAAACCTGCTAGATGCAAGAATACCCAGAAAAACTAACCTGAAATGCCCAACCTCGTACGGCTTAAATTTCCCACTAAAACAATGAGCAAATATATTTTTTTACAACCTACATATATTTGTCGAGAGACCTGTACAGAGGACGGGCCTCGAGGACTAACGGTCCACCAGCAGAAGCCTATCATATACAGGTAATAAATTGGGGTGAGATGCAAGAGGTAGGAAAAATTGTCAATGTCTTTTTTTTAAATAAAAAAGAAATGTTCTTGTAGGGCGTGACCCAAGGATATAGGGTTTCAGAATGTTTCAGTTTCAGAATGTATATCAGTCAACCTCTCTCCCTCCCCAGGTTGGCCCACATCCCGAATATGTACAGATTTGTACAGTGTATAAAGGAGGGCTAACCAGCTCGTTCTGATTATTAATATTCAAGATACTGCAACTAAATATTTTGGATTCCGTCTGACATCACCGCTCTCATTTGCCGGGTATTTCTGTGCATTTTCCCTAAACATCTCCGACAATATCTCAGAAAGTACTGAGTTCATTTGTATGCAGAAACCTGCTATTTTATTGCTCATTGTCTATTTGATTAGGTTGAAAAAAGACAAAAAAGACTCGTTTGGTAACCCCTAAAGAAAACTGTGTATTTGATGTGATTTCAGCCTGTCAAATTGTCCTCCGACTACTAGTAGTAGCTGGCGCTGTGTGCTTCATTGTGTTTGGTGAGTACTTTAATAAGCGCGAAATATCGGTTTTAACTTGCTAGGAAATGTTGAATCATTTGAAGAAAAAAGCGACGGAAACTAAAGTTTCTCAATTACGTAATTTTTGTCCGCAATTACGTGATTTTTGTTTGTATACTTCGAAAATATAGTATTTATCATTTTCTGAGATAACGTTGTTTGGCAAGAACCCCCCCCCCCCACCTAATTCCCCATGTCATAAATTACGTTAGAATCAATGGCAAATGCGATACTCAGCGCGAATAAGATTAGAAGATGTTCCACTGTCCCGGTTACCTGATAATTGCTGTTTGCCACCTCCGATGTATTTACCCGTGTTATCCTCTTATCTTTCAAAAATAGAGGATGGACATGTACACCTCGGTTTATGATAATTCCTACCAGAATTCCATTACCGAAAAGAGTCCGGCCCTTCAATGGCAGTTATACTCTATCACAAACCCCTCCAGTCACAATAAAGATTGATGTGACTATCGGTAACTGTACACAAAGGAATCGTAAGAATATCTGCTACAAAATGATATATAAAAGGCCCGACTTATGTAAGAGTTATGTAAGAAACTACACATAAAATTGATTAAAATTTACTACCCCTACCCCAAACATGAAAATTGAGAAAATACCCTCAGGCCCCAGGGAAAGTTGATGAAGTTCCCAACTGAGAGCTGACTGATTATTACCTGTTCGAAGAGAATGTCTGGAAGATTAAAAAGTATTGTTTGTATAGGTCAACCTAGCTCGTTGAATAGGTCAACCTAGCTCGTTTGAATAGGTCACCCCTGCTCGTTTTTATCGTCATTTACACCGGATGAGATAAATTTGGAAAACAACCCATCCGCAAAGGCACCCAGATTTATCTCCCTTTATGTGGTATTTCCCTCATTTTGAAGAAAAACTTCATAATGTTACAACTTTTTATTAGCAATTTATCTTTGAAGTGCACTCTTTGTAACAATAATCTAAAAGGAAAACAAATTTCCAATTTTACAATTAACATCAGCAGGGGAAGTCCTCAATCATGCAGTGTTCTGGGAATCCCACCAACGAATAATACGAAACTGCGAAATGAGGCCTACAAAAGTTAGTTGAAACGTTGTCCCTGTACGGTATGATAGCACTCCATTTCCAGCTAACACGCTGCGCCTCCAGTCTGTCCCTGAGTGGTCTCGAACTCACGACTTTTGTAGTGAGAATAGCCGAACCTCTCTAACCAGTTGGCCACCGAATCACTCTACAAGCGAGTGTGTTCAAAGTCTATTCATGCTTCGCACATGCGCTTGTTTTACCTAGAATTACAAGCGTCTAGTCCGTCATTCATAATCCAGCCGTCGTCCATTAGAGAATATCCGCGTCCATAATCCAAAGACCTATTCCATTTCCATATAACAGTATTAGCACCAAATTCAAAACGACAAAAGTATACATAAACATAGGCTTGTTTCCTGCAAGAGAGAAGCGGTCAACAGTTTTCAATGATGCCGGCAAGACATCATGATGTTCCAAATATCAAATCCGTATCGCTGATCAGTATTCTTAATCCATAATATTCGTTATAGAGTCGTCATCTAAAAATGATGTACCTCAGTCACGCTTTGATTATGACTGTTCATATGAGTACCATGAGGATCTTGAAGTACATGGGCTCATACGGCCCCTAGCCCCGGGTTAAGCGGAATTAGACACATGTTACGAAACGTAGCGCCATAGATCTTGCACGCTACGTTCGTATTTTGCTATCAGCATGCGATATGTATCGCCAAATTTGAGACGTCATCTGGTTTGTGTTTGATAGTTCCTGCTCTTTTCCCTTGCATACCGCTCTTTAGTGCCTGGAGGGAGAGTTGAGTATGCGGTAAACCACGCAAGCGAAATATCGACAGCTTCAATACCATTCGCAACTTCTCGGGGATCTCCAGTTTGAGATGTCCCTCGAAGGCCATTGACGCCATATTGGACTAGAGCGTGGTCACGTGTGTTTCGGTCTGTCACGGAAGTCAGTGACGTCACGGGAATTATATCTTGCCAATACGTGGCGTGTGTACCATTTAAACTGATGGTTTTCTATTGAAACGTGCTTCGAATGAAAAGAATAAACAGTTTTTAGAATATCTAACGTAAATCAGAGACTCGCAGGGAAATATTTGCTGGTCGGGGATTAAGGCTTCCGCGAGAGTGATTGGGCCGTTCCGGCGCGTCACATCTGGAGATTCATAGGAAATTCATGTTGTCGTCCCCCGAGCGTAGAATCAGTCCCCTTCGTAGATTTCCGCTCGGGAGTTCCGAATGCTTCAATACTGAATAAGTACTAGTTTCTTAGCATAGTTTATTACCCCATTTCAGTAAGCTTTCATACCTGGTCCGTTGAAAGCCACCATTTTACATCACGTGATTTATTAACGCCTCTTTTTTTAGTCGTGTGTTGAACTAGAATGAGAGAGTAAATCAAACACTCTATAGAACAACAGGAGTTGAATATTACTTTATACATATTATATCACGAACTGATTGTTTATCCCAACTTGGAAAGACATGTACCGTACTTAAGGATGTTCAGCTACCCTTTTGATCTGATTACGAAATATCCCTTGGTGACCAATATCATATACCAAAATGTTCCCCAAATCTTGCTGAATGTGAATATGATAACCATTTAAACAAACTATGTAAATTGGAGAAACTAGGTCAGAAACAAAGCTTCTTGGCGCTTGCAGCAGAAGTAAAAAAGAATAAACAAACACTCTTGAATATGGCCGTAAAAATATACGAAATCATTGCAACAACTGACTATGTTAGAAAAGGAAATGAGAAAGAAGTATTTTTAAAATATTATTTGTCCATAAATTTCATGTCAGTCAGACACCTGTATTGAAGATAGTTTTATAGATTATAGATATAGATAGATAAATTTATAAATCTATAGATTATAGATTATAGAGATAGATTGCAGATATGGGTCAAGTTGCAACTTATCTGGCTTTATGCAAGACCAAGTTCTGAAAAAAAGTCACTTCTGTGTGAATTACTCCGGTGACAACAGCAGAAGAAGAATGAATGGGGAAACAAGCTTATAAACCGATTCTGTTCATGGGGTGAGCTTTGCAAACAATACATTTTATTTCTAGGAAACCTGCTTTAGTTTTTAACAGTCTTTGTTGTAGCATTGATTTCAAAACATTTTTAGGACCATCTTTCAAGAGTTTCTGTTTATCCTTTATTGACTTCTGCTGGCAGTGCCGAGATGCTTTGTTTCTGTAAAAAAAATCTCCAATTTACATTGTTTGTTTACAGGGGTGTCATATTGACATTCAGCAAGGTTTGGGGAACATTTTGATATATGATATTGGTCACCACCTATATTACCTATATTTAATAATCAGATCACCTGTGATTGTATGAAATAGGGTAGGTGAACATACGTCACCTCCATAATAAGAGTCTCAATCTTTCTGAGAAATTCCGAGTAATATTTTTACACGTAGTACTTGGACATAATTTACCCATAGTGCGACAGCACAATATTGCATCGGTTACGGATTCGCAGATATACTTATAGACAATGATAACATTGTTTCCAGAATTACTTGAATGCCCATGCCGCGGAAAAGTAATAGGCTGAATGGGTAAGAGGTGTTTGACTTCCAGAAATAGTGAAATTCTGTTCTTACGTCAGAATTTCGATGTAATTGTTCTGAATTGTTGAAACAAAATAAATATCTCTCAAACCCTTTAAGTGTGTGTCCTGCTCAACTGCTATCTGGTGTTGCAGATATCGATGAGAAATTACAAGTACACAAACTAATTTATGTGGAAATAAAACTTTATAATGCAAAACAATGATCGAGGCACATTTGACAAGAGCAAATCGTTTTCGAAACGTATTTAAACATATACTTCCAGGCTAAAGCTAGATCAAACTAACATAAAGTCAGTTTAATCAAAATTATTCGCTTGCCAGGACTCATATTAAACAAATATAAGAAATCCCCGACTCGTCCCCTTTTTCTTGATTACGAGTGACGTCTATGGTGTGTAGAAAAGGAAGCGGGTTCTAGAGTTCTGTACAACTGGTGTCAGATGCATTTTTTCTTCACTCAGTGCGAGGGAGGGCAGGGGGTGGGTACACTATCCTGTACCGACAGAGGCTTTCCAAACTCAAATCACATGCACCTAGCAATGGTACAAAATCTATGCAAACTGACCATCTATTTTTGGGTCAGTGCACAACGTCCACAGATGCTTAGACTGCATTGTTGTGGTCTGGTATGTTGAGCTTCCGCGTTAAAATCGGGCGTTCCTGAAATTGATCCGGCCCGAGTCATACCAAAGACTTAAAATGGAACTGGTTTACCTGGTGACGGAATAATCCCACTGGTGGAATATCATATGGCATGCTGCTTCATTAAAACATCACTACAAGAATCGTCGTAATAACACAACAATTCTTGAAAGCGCCGTTATATCCTCTTACCCACTCACCCATGATGGTTTATATAGCCAGTTTTCCTAACTTTACAAAATTGTTACATCAACCTTCATCTAATGAAAATGAGTGGTTTAGACATATTTTTCAACCTCAAAGTTTAATATGAGTGTAGTTTCATAGCTGTACAGTAGTATTGCTCAAAGGATTGTAGCTAGCCATTCTGAAATTACATGCACATTGCTAAATGAGAGATAATACTAAAGGTGACTTGATCAGTCGCCCCATGCCTCGTAATCCGGAAAACTCATCAGCATTTATGCTTGGTATGGTAGATTCGCTTTACAGTATGACTTGTGCCCAAATTTGTCATTGTCTCTCACACACAGGCGCTAAATCTCTAGGAGAATGTCCGGCGGAGAGATACATTCCAATTTTTCTCGTGGTAGCAGGAATTACCGCTCTACTTGACATAATAATGATCTTTGCTATTGGGGCGCAACAGCATATCTCAACGAAAAGGAAGGAGGGTGACAAAGAGGAAGAAGAACTAAGCAGCAGAGGATGCCTTCTTTGCTGCTTGATCCGATGTCTGTTGAACGTTTTCTATGTGATCTGGTTCATTGCAGGTATAGAATATTATATTTTGTCTACTAAATCTGATCAAACTGTCTGAAATCCTCTTCAATTCCATAGACTTGACCACTTGTAGTCCGACATCAGTTAAATAGCAGGACTAACGAATTTGAAGCCGGATCACATGATTATGAAGCTCTGAGAACCTATTAGGAAGATACAATCTCCCGAATTCAGATATATATTAAATAAATGAAATAACAACACAAGCGAAATTCTCCCAAGACAGAAGCAATCAACAGTTCTGAGACCAGTTGCCAGATGCGCACGTTGGTTATGAGAGAACTTTAAGTGCGGAATCTGATCGTCTTACATGGCTTTCATAGCCTGCGTAAGTAAAGCTCGGGCGTGCATTATATGAGTTAAGAATATTGATCAGCGATACGGATTTGATATTTTTGAAGCATCACGATATCTAGCCGGCATCAGTGAAAACTGTTGATGGCTTCGGTCTTGCAGGAAGAGATGTGTACTATGATTGTCTTTTTGAATTTGGTGCTAATGCTGTTATATGGAATATGGAATAGGTCTTTGGATTATGGACGCGGACATTCCTTAATGGACGACAGCTGAATTATGAATGACGCTTGTAAGTTGGAAACGCGTACAGTTGATTATAGGCTTATCAGGACTTAAGCTGTTAAGATGCCCATGTTATATTTCTCTTCTATTCAGGAAGTGTTTGGGTCTACAGAACAAAGGAGCACTGGTCATTCGATCCGGATGCTGCAAACTACTGCGACGTCTATGATTACGCCTTCTGGATAATCACTCTGGGATGGCCTCTTATGGGAATATTCACCATTGTCTGGATCGTTTCGTGCTGCTGTTGTAAGGAAAAGAAAAAGTGAGGGATGCCAAGGTGAATATCGAATATTTGGATAACACAGGCATGGATTAGAACACGCTGCCATCTTTGACTTTGTTGGACAAAACTCGTCCGATAAGTCCACGAACAGTGATCACCATTATAATACACATGCAGGTTGGAATACGTCTCATAGAACATTTGGAGAAATATATAAAGGGAAATGTTTATTCCTACGAAGTAGGCTACAGATCGCAAATTGTCCGGTAATGAGTGAGTGAGTCAGTCCATCCGAATCCTTTCGTCGGCAAAATAAGGAGAACCGTTGACATTAGAACCTTGATTTTTGGCATGAACGTGCATTAGGGCATTGTTACCAGCAAGTTCTGATCTGAAATAATTCTGATTAAAATTAGATTTATAATTAACACTTCAGTATATTGTTATAAATGCATACCATCCATGTGGCCTTTAACAGTATCATGTTCCTTTTATGACCATGAAGCCATGGGACCTCCTTATCAGTGGATTTAAAAGTCATTAAGGCTTGTCCTTGGAACAAACACAGAGAGAGGCTCCATCCCAGCCTTGTGGTTTTTAACAGTGATTTATATCCAAGCCCACTGAGATAAGGCCGGTTTCTAGACATTTCTTAGACATTAAACAGCCCCATAAACTTGCCATCAAATGGGATAAGGCTGGGAGTACAAGAATGTGCGGTGTATTTTCTGTGGATGTACAGTCTGAATGAAGACAGCCTAGCAGAATTAGTTAAAGCTAGGTGGTTTAACGTTTATCAATGAAGAAAATCATCGATCAACCGCCATAGAATATAATGTGAAACAAGAAAACCGGAATAGTACATTCATCAGATTGCCAATGCCCAAAATGTGTTGTCTCATATATCTAGATAACAACGTGATGTTATTTATTGATAGCTCAGCGAATGCACTGTCATGCCCATTGGGAACCCTTGGCTGTATGTTTCACTGTATATATAACACAGTACAAAACGTGATGGGTTAATGAAATAGGAAATGCTAACTTTCCATCATTTGTTAGTGCATTTATCTACACTGCTATTACCAGGCAACTTGCCATTCTTAATACACACAATTTCACATCCAAACATTTCATCACAGACCAAATCATGCAGGCTTCAAATTCAGGTCAAATTGCCACTGATGATGAAATATCCTACATCAACCAATTAAGTCAGCCTGAAGCAATAACCCAGCAGAACATAGAAAGATCTGGTATCATCCTTCAGCTTAGCCTGTGGCCAACAATGATAAAATTTACTGAGGGTGAAACAAAGCTGTCCTGCAAGCCACCCAAGGAATTTATCAGCTTGTGTTGGGACATTTTGTTGGTATCATGTAAGTTGTTTAGTAGTTTACTCATTCAAATCCCCATGCCATATTTTCTGTTATTCAACAGACAAATTTCTTTACTGGTTTTAATTGTTTAAGTTTTACTGGGTTTCAACTGCTACAGATAGTAACATAGTACTGATACTGTAGAAATGGGTAGTGTGAATTTAATTATTCCATGTTTAGTACAATTTGTTCACATGAACTGATTGCCAAGAGCTCAGTGCCTGTCCTAATGCCTACCTTACTTCGTAGGTCCTGTGACGCATAGTCACACTGCCATGTAATGCAATTATGCATGCATATATTTATAAGAATTCAAAATAATAAGGGGGAGGGGTCATGGGTACACCGTTTATACGGTGTAGTGGCGGAGCAGGGGGAGAACGAGTAACTGAGTAACTATTTTTTCACGCCATCTATATCACCGTACTACTAACTGAAATATCATGATTATACCGTAACTAAATGGGGAAATAAGTATGTTTGCAATTTCAAGTATAGCAACACCGTTACCCGTAATGAACTTCTGCTAAAAGAGAATTCGTATAGTGTTCTGTGCCAGTCATATATTGGTATTTTTGTCGAATTTTAAATATAAAAGCGATGTGAAATTCTTAATTTCAAAATTTATGTAGAAGATGATAAATGTGAACACTTACCAATAGAATGTTTAAATGCAAAAATGCTTTTGGAGGATTTAGAAAAGTGGCCTTTAAAATCGGCTGGGGCAAAGACCAATGTGTCCTCGACTCGTTTATGCTGTTAACTAAGAAATATATCATTAACAAAAAGCCCGAATCCAAACAACTTCGTATACAGGCTGTACCGAATATTTTTTATAGTCACTACAATGCAGAACGATATATCGCAAGCACAACTCAGACAATGGATAAATTCAACAAAAGATGGCGACTTTTCAAAAATTATTTTAGAAATTGTGAGAGCTGATGTGAGAGGAGTGTGTGAGGAATGGTAGGGGAAGTCACACAATGATAACGCATGGCAGAATAGCCTTAGGAACGTGTACCGCTGTATTATAAATCCGGCGGCTTAAGGTCAAGATCGTGACCGACTGGAATAAAGCACCATATTTTGCACAGAGGCTCATTTGGGCATACGGAATGATCTCAGAAGGGGTGCCCATTTCTACAGGAGGTGGAAGGCCCCTAATTTGCATAAATCCAATATGACCGCCATAATATATACAGTAGCCTCCTGTTGGCGACTATTTGACAACTTGAATCGCTTTTATACACGAGATTGCTTTTCTACGAGCATGACTGACTCAACACGAAAAGAATAACGATCATTGGAAAATTTATTACTCATTGAATATCTAATATGGCTGCCACCGCGTCACCAATAACGGTATTAGTGCCATATACATGTATGTGTGTTTGTATATTTGCTAATATATATCATATATATATTCATAAAGGCTCCATCGAGAGGTTTCTGTACATGTAGGTCTGTTATGATTGACTCGATCAAGCACGCATGAATGTTATTGGCTATTTTCTTTCCTATAGATATCCAATTCCTCAATGCTGATTATTGGTACTAAAACAAATCTGTTTCGAAGGATGAAACTTCAGGTTAGCGTACATGCCACGGTTGTGAACTACATCAAATGTCGCCAATTGGATTCTTCCCAGCTCCTTACATGTAAATTAGCATGTGTAAATCCAACGGCAAAGGAAGTTACCCTTTCAACACCGGAAAACCCGATCTGGCTAAAAACTGAGTTAAGTAACTACCCTGGGGTGGATTTACGTGTTTCGAGTTTCACAAACGCTTTCGATATTGGGCACTCGAGAAACTATGCTTTTACTATCTCGCGTAATCGTTCATCTGCTATGCAAAACTCTGCTATCGTAGACGCTAAATTAGCCAAAGAGTTGTCGAAAGGTCGAGTTGCTGGTCCCTTCTCAACTCCTCCTTTTGGCAATATGGGTGACTCTCCTTTAGGCGTAGTCCCCAAAAAGGAACCTAATACTTTTAGGGCCTCTCGGTGGCCGAGTTGTCTAAGGCGCATCGCTTGTGATCGCTAGCCTCACACCGACACGACTTCGAGCCTCGCTGGTGCATGTGTGAACGGTTGCCAGTTACTTGCCGACAGGCCGGAGGTGGTTCTCTTCAGGTATTCCAGCTTCCTCCACCATTAAAACTGGCTGTCACCATATGAGCAAAATAATCTTGTGTGTGACATTAAGCCAAATTCGCCCTAATACTTTTAGGGTGATACATGCTTTATCTTACCCTGAAAAATCTGCCATGTCCATTAGCAGTGCGATTCCACAGGATCTATGATATGATGACAAAAATCTATTTAGATGATGCCTTCCGCATCATACCTATCGAACCAGCGATTTACCCGTATTGGGGTTTACCTGTGGCGACAAATATCGATGGGATGCTCTACATCCTGTAAACTATTTGAGAGCTTAAGCCATTCCCTGCAATCGGTTATGGCTACAATATCAGAGGTGACCCACATACTGGACGACTTCATCTTCGTCGATGCAAATGGCGCTAGTCACTGTTCTATAGCTCTTAACACTTTCAATTGCGTGAGTATTTGGGCATTCCAATCAAACAGGCTAGGATCTACTACCCATCAACTAATTTGGTTATGCATGGGATTCAAATGAACTCCAGAACTATGAAAACATCATTTCCAGGAGACAAAATTCATAAACTGAAAATCGTGCTGTGTGAATTCTCGCGCCCATGTAGGTTTCCTTGTGGAACTGCAGTCTCTCGTTGGTTTGCTCAATTTGCCTGTAAAGTCGTGGTGCCTGGCAGAGCAGTTCTCTGCTGCCTGATAGACTTTAACAAAAGGTGTATCACAGGCTCACCATCACATCCGCTTGAATAAAGCTAGAGCCTATATTAATACCTAGCTTGTATTCCAGGGGCCCTCGGCCGACGATTGGTCTAAGGCGTTTCGCTGGTGATCGCTAGCCTCACACCACTTAACCGGCACGGGTTCGAGCCCAGCTGGTGCATGAGTGACAGTTTGTCAGTTACTTGCCGGCGGGCGGTGGTTCTCTCCGGGTTCTCCGGCTTCGTCCACCATCCAAAATGACTGTCATCATATGAATAGAACAACCTTGGGTGTAACATTAAATCAAAATCCCCCTCCCCACCTCCCTCGTGGAGTCTTTCAATGAAAAATTAAATACCTTTCTCCAAATCGGGTGTCCACTGATGTGATCAAACCTGATCAAACTGTACCTTGGGTTTGGCGATTGTGTTCTGGATCCTCGTGGATAAACCAGGAATGACCAGTACATCTTGACCACTCACATATCATGGTCAAGAAGTTGTTCCCCATCGTGCTTGCAGTGCAAATTTGGGGTCACAAACTGGCAAATCGTAACATTCTCTTTCTTTGTGATAATATAACCGTGGTTGAAATAATCAATCACCAGTCTTTCATTGTTGATGAAATTAGTGCGTCAGTTAGTAGTTTCCTGCCTTCGACATTACATTCTGTTCAGATAAAAACATATTTCGGAACAATCTAACGTTATTCCTGACAAGCTCTCGTGGTTACAATTTCAGGAAGCGCTGTCTCCTGCTCCTTGGCCCAACCGCTCCTCACACCCAATACCTGGTGTGTTGCCGACTCTTTGAAGCAGACAGCTAGAGTTCTTCTGACGGCGTCCCTTGCTGAATTTCCCTTGAAAGTATACAAGTGCGCATGACAAGTACATAGAGATTTCCACAAGTATGCACCCTTCACAGCTTATACATTCGTATCGGCTATCATTTACGAGCGCAATTTGACTTAGTGAACGACCCTGCTCAGTTATTCCTTGCCAAAAAGCTACTTACGGGCATGTAAAAATTACCCATATCTAAGGATATCTTCCATAAATTATTTGATGCTATACCCCACATTGTATCCATGTAATTCTTTTACGAGCAAAGTTCTTGGTAGCATTTCATGCATTCTTATGCGTCAGTGAATTGACAGTTCGTTCAGAACAAGACAGCAATAGCAATGTTCTTTAATACAACGACGTCACTTTCTCCGATCAATCTGGCTCATTACAAGGTATGAACATCATTACTCGCAACTTCAAGCACAACATATCCCATAAACCATTTCATTTGTTTATATCATCGTATACTGATAATATTATATATTGTCCAGTTCGAACAATCCGTGCTTATTTTCGGTTATATATTCCACATCCGAGGACGGGCCCCTGGGCCCTCTTAATGGACCATACTTTTCGCATTGGCGCCGCCACGTTTTCTTCATCTTCAGAATCCCCAAAAACTTATTCAAAGATGGAAGTCTAACGCTATATTGGAATGACACATTTCACTTGATAGCTATGCATTGTCCAGTCACCAGCTGCATTTTATGGTAGCCCCAACGAATTTATTGCATAGATAAGGATCTGGTCCAATCTGACCCAGATTGTCAAAGGTCCATCAGGGGCGGTCGTGCCATCGGAGTCAGTTATATATGATTATCTTCTAATGTTTACGGTATACCCAACACCAAGAATACAATTTTAAAAAATATTAAAAAAATTCGGATAAAAAATTCGTCAATAATTGACAAATTTTTGGTCCTGAAGTAGCTGTAACGTCATTATGGCGGCCATCTTGGATTATTATTAATGTGGAAATTTTCAGACTCCTACCCCAAAGGATAGCGAATATATGATGGTTTGAAAATCGTTGGGATGAAAATTGCCATTTATAGGCCCAAAATGACCCCGGGCCCCTAATGGGCCACAAATTGCCTCGTGGGCCTCGAAATCGGGGGCACCCCTTCTGATATTGATTTCGATGCCTCTGACGACACGTATGCCAAATTTGGTGCTTTATTCCACTCTGTCACGATAAAGTGAAAATCTGGCCTTAAGCCACCGGACTAAAAGAGAGGAAATATATTAATATAAACATATAGTTTACTTTTCCAAATGAGACAAATTGTAACAATTATTATGCAAGCGTTGTTAAGTGCTCTTTGTTGTCATGCAATGTATAATGTGTATATAAGTATGTAAGAAGATTACGTTGAAAATTAATAAAAATATTATAAAAAGATCGAAATTTGAATAAAATTGAAACCGGCTAATTTTATCTAAATACTTTTAAGTTCGTGGGTATACGATATGATCAAACATGCCTGGGATATTTCAAACTTTTACCGCGAAAACTCGAGCAATAGTTGCTCTGATAGGCGTATTAACACAATGTTTCTGCCACTTGTTATGAAATAGAATTAAAAAAAAAAAAAAAAATACACAAACCATCCGGGGTCAAAATCATTTTGGCCTTGAGCTAAGCACTCTCTGGGATAACCCTCGCTACCATCAACAACTTTTTGGGTTCATTCAAAGAAAATCGGGACGTGTGCACACAACAGAATCAACACCACCGGCACTGCCTCGCCCGTAAAATAGTTCGCAAAGAGTAACATTTCCACTTCGACGAGTAAAGCTTGAAGTCACTCTTGCAATTACAGATATATTTTTCAGAAATACTGCAAATCACAGTTTAAAATATCACCAAACGGACTACCCTATTTCTTCTAATTATTGAAACAGCAAAACTGAACTTCAGGCTACTGTGGAGAGAAATTTTGCAAACATTCTACAAATTTCACCAACCACCATTTCAGTTCTTGAAATAAATAACATATCCATGCCACAGTATTTAGCTTCAGTTGATATAAAGATGGTTTTTTTCTGCTTCTAAGTCTAAAAATGCTGTTCGAAAAATTAGAAGAAATAGAGTATATTCATCAGTACAGAGCTATGACTATCTGCCATGACTATCTTCCATGTCATTTGCGCATCGTTTGTTAGGCTTTTCCCCGCCATCCCAAGTGCACATATCTGTACTTGGGAATGCTCATGCCAACAGGCACGAGCGAGATTCGCTCTAACTGAAATTGTGTAAAACACGTATGCATTTAGGCACTTAGAAACGCACATACCAACATGCGCAAATAGCTCACTGTAATAAATACTTTGCTTTGTTTTGTTATGTTGATCACTTCATGTAACCATGCAACAAGAATTGTAAACTACTGCACTATGTATATTGTATTTGATAGCATGCAAATTCTGTCAGTTGACAAACCGGTTATGACAACATAATGTGCAGGTTTATACTTGTATAGCTAGCTACCCACGTGTGGCGTTTTTCTTATATACATAATGTGAAAAAAATTCTCACAAAAGATGTGAAAACGTTTCAAGTATAATACAGTATCGGAAACTCCATCATGCTATCTTTGTCTGCTGTATATCTTCACTTGTGGAGATTTTTTACATACACACACACATATATGAACAATGACCTTGTTTCTTTGCCGGCCGTTTTGTTACTTCTGTATATGATTGTTTGTTTCTTGAATCCACATTGTCAGTTTGAAAGTTTTTGTCCGACATTTCACTAAATAACTCAAAATTTAGTGAAATGTCGGACAAAAACTGCAGAAGTAACAAAAAGGCCGGCAAAGAAACAAGGTAATATCGGTATTAATACATGGAGCTTGAATGAACCAAACAACGCTGAGCAGAGTTATACTCCAAATCGGTATGTGTGTTCTAAACAAAATTTCTGGAGAAACCGACACCAACAACACAGACTGCGTCAAACAGAGGACCTCAGAATAAAAGAGAAAGACATAATTATAAATTGCTAAATGTAAATATATCTACTCCCAATGCCGCTGTATATGGTGAACTGGGCCGTATGCCACTTCGAGTAAACCGATTAATTCGCATTATTAAATATTGGCTAAAAGTTATTCAGTCCAGTAATTGTATTTTACTGAATGTATATATGCATTTAAAAGAACTATCTGAAAGCGGTGTTAACAATTGGGTTACTCTTGTTAGAAATCTATTGTCTAGTTATGGGTATGGTGAAGTTTTTCTATTTCCACAATCAGTTAGCTGTAAATTCTTCTTGCAAAATTTTAAAATGAGAGCAAGAGATACATATTGAGCAGAATGGCAGAAATTGCTACAATCACCTGGATTATCATTATATAGATATTTAAAAGAACAGTTTTGTTTCGAAGATTATTTATTAAAAGTAACCAATGTTTGTCATAGAACGGCATTAGTGAGACTTCGAACATCATCTCATAATTTGAAAATCGAAACCGGTCGGCATGGGAGTACTAGATTAGACCCAATATTTAGAATTTGCTAAAAATGCACGAATAACGATGTTGAAAATGAATATCGTTTCTCTTAATTTGTCCATTCTATTCAGATTTAAGAGCAAAATTCATTAGTAAATATTTTTGGAATAAGCCTAGTATGCATAAAGTTATTATTTTGTTAAGTTCTAAAACTCAGAGTGTGTTAAGAAAGTTAGCTAAGTATATATATGAAGCCCACAGATTACGAAATGTATAGAATTAAAGATATATTTGTTAGTCCTCACTAGCAGCTATCATTATATTATTACTGGAAGAAACGTGCCTGTATGTGTTGTCAAATTGTTACCTCTGCTGTAACATATCAGCTGTATTTGATGATAGGCAGACATGCCTAAGTCAATAAAGTGATTGATTGATATCAAAGTCGAAATGTATACGTACTGAAAATATTGACAAAAATAAGATTTGTTTCTCCACAAAGGCGTTTGGCGGACGATAAACTAAGTTAATTCACAGTACATCCAATATTACGGATTTTATTATTCATTTCCGAAGGTCTTTTACAAAGGCGGTACTAAGACTGGAGGGCTAGACCGACTTTTCGCCATGTGACTTTAATACACGACACTAATGCCCCACAAGGGTCGAATTATTTGTCTTAATTATAAAACAAAGCCAAAAGCTAAACTGTGCTAAGTTGTAACATGTTGTGGTCACGTGCTATGTTACCAGACCATGTTTGGCCTGGAAACCGCGACGTTACATGCTCGTTTGAATGTAATATTTACTTGTAGAAGAACATCCAAAGATGTGAAAACGTTTCAAGTATAATACAGTATCGGAAACTCCATCATGCTATCTTATATGCATCACTGTATGCATCACACTGTATGCATCACAGTCGTATGAAATTTTTGACAAGTTTCAAACTTCTTTCTTCATCGTTGAAGTATTCCCGCAATTCGAAACATAGTTTATATGACGAGAATTTATATGCTTGTCAAAATTGCCAATGGTTACATGCGAACTAGAGCAAGACCCATCAAATGAAAACATTTTACTCGGTTACGAATTGTGTGAGTAGCAATGGAGTCATATGTGGTTTTAGCTATCAGCCTCATCGAATAGAGTTAATACACGGAATTTGAGGTAATTATAATAAGACAATTCCAATATTTTTCTGTTGTGAATCTGAAGGTCTCTTAGCGCGTTGCATGTTGCAGTCGATAAGGTTCTATTTCTTAAATTGAATTGATTTGCTCTATTTAATTAACGGCTGGAAATTTACCACAATTCGCTATCGAGCCCTTCGTTTATATAAATGTATATGCAGTTAAACGTTATACAAGGATTGCGTTAAGCGGATTGAATTGTGCTTCAGCTAGAAAGGAAAACTTGCATGTTTATATTACAAAAGAAAAACTATTATCCATTGCATTTTGTTTCCTTCAATTTCTTAAATCGTTTATATCTATGGGAAGTGCCTTTTCCATAGCTTTCCCTATTGCGACTTCCGAAAAATTAACCTCAATGTTGTATCGCTTTAGTTTAGTAATCGGCTAATTCGAAGATCAATTTGGACAGTTCCACATAACCAGATTGAACGGACCTTGAGCTTTTTATCCCATCGGCATATATGCTGGATGGGATCATGTCGTCACTCTATCCGGCTGGCTGGCTGGCTGGCTGGATGAACGACGTGACCGCTCTAAAAGGTGAACCGTTCCAGCTAGGGTATTCAAATTTAGTATACTGAAATTGGGCACATTTAGTTGATTTTTGTGGTTTCCATGGCAACATAACGAAAAATATCCATATATCGACGTGACCGCTCTAAAAGGTGAACCGTTGCAACTGGAGACTTCAAATTGGTATACTGCATTGTTGGGTGGTAAAGCACTAGCCTATTGAAATTGGGCGCATTTAGTTGATTTTTGTGGTTTCCATGGCAACATAACAAAACATATCCACATGGTGACATGAATGCTCTAAAAGCCGAACCGTTGCAACTAGAGACTTCAAATTTGGTATACAGCATTGTTGGGTAGTAAAGCACAAGCCTATTGGGGACATTTTGGTTATTTTTGTGGTTTCCATGGCAACATAATGGAAAATATTCACAGAATGAGGTTACTACTTTATAAACAGAACCATTGCAGCTACACACTTCAAATTTGGTAGCATATTGTGTGGTAGTTCCAACAATCCGGAGTACCTCTCTACCTCACTATCACATCCATGCACCCAGTACCAAGGTTTGCAACAATTCCATCATCTCCCTAGTATAATCCGTGGCGTGTCCGACTCCTCCTACTCCTCCGCTTTACTCACTGCACAGCATGGCGCGGGATAGGGCGAGAGATCTGGGGTTTTCGCTACCTGAGATTCCATGGGCCAGGCTTGCACCCTACAGTAGAATGGGTCGACTGGGCATGCGCGATGAGTAGTATAGAAAGGGCACGCGATCTCCCTATCCCTATAAACTAACCCGTGGGGGTGAATGAACCATGGGGGTGAATGAGTACTCGTATGATATAACTGGCCGAGGGAATCTCCGCAGTACCGAACCCGTGTTAGTTTTGAATTTCGTGTCGCCTTAAATGAAGGACAACATTTCCTTCAATTTTGCTATGAAATCCTCCTATTCAACATCATATGATTTACCCTAAAGCTTTAGCATGAACCACATTTCATTTCAGAAGTATAATATGAAATAACTGGTGGGGAAATTCCCGCAGTACCGAACCCCTGGTTTTTTAATTTCGTGTCATCTTAAATGAAGGACAACATTTCCTTCAATTTTGCTATCAAATAATTGTATCTCACAACATATGATTTACCCTAAATCTTCTGCAGGAACCATTTGTGTCCACACATGTAACTTACTATATTAATTACAACTGAGTTCCTAAAGTTTGGGTGCACACTGTGCATATGATCAATTTCCTGAACTGAACTGAATTTCACCTTGTGGTTTTTCAGACTGACAGATGATGGCATGCAGTTGTCAGTGTGGTTGTTTCATGTACAGGGAGCTTTCTATTGCTTTCATGTCAGCACACCTATCACTACCCTCAAGGAGAGCATGTTCCCATCCCCAGGTCGCCGAGCCGCACCGTCCATCTTCCCAAACTAGCCCTCGCCCGACCCTCATATATTGTCTTTGAGCATATATATCTCCAATATATCTTGGCAGAAGCTGAAATTTGTGTGTTTTCTGCAATATTGGGATAATTGTAACCCCAAAAGGTTTCAATTTATCAGGCACAGACCCATGTTTTTGTATTTGGTAAATATGTCCCTTGTCTGTATAATAACCCTGGGCCTATCGTACTATGCCTTTAACATTTTACATTAACCAACAATGCATGTGAACATTTCCTTACACATAATTGAGAGCCACTTTAATGCTTCTCTTATCAGAGCGGGTGGTTGGTGGGTGCCCGCCCATTTATATCTAGTTGTCTCTAGCCAACTTTCCATACAAATAAACATGACTGTTTTCCCCCCAACTACTTCTGTTTCCCCTTATTGAATGCCCTTCATCTGTCTATACCGGAGATTTATATTCCTCATGTGAAAGGGACGGCAAATTCACACTAGGCCGATGGGATCAAGCGTGGCCGTGGCCTCTAGTTTATGTTCTGGTGGTGCAGGATTTGGAATATAAGTATAGCCTCTATACGGAACTGTGCTGATGTACTATAATAACACATTTTTTATATATTTTTTTATTTTCAACAGGATTCGCAAATACATGTCTCACTAGATGTACTACAATAATGATCTATTATCAGCAAGTTCTTTGTTTGAGCTATGTGCATAGATACTTTCGCTTACTAATAGTCTCATATCGTGATTAAACGATGTGTTTCGGGCTCTTTATACATATCCTCCTGGTTCTCTTGGAATAGTAGAATAAATAGTTCCCATCCTTTGCGCATTATACCTGTGTTGTACTCTCATTCCTCACATCTCACCCTATGTTGTACATGTACTGATGTAAGTAACACCATTAAATGCAACATTAAAGGAGCGATGGAAAAAGACGCCGGGGTACTGACAAGAAGTCTCAACAGACAAATATACTGCCTGCATATTTTTATGGACTTCGCAAGAACCAAATGTGATCACTGTGGTGATTTGTATCCCAACCAGGCTTTTATTGTAGATGTTCATTAGGACATTTTGAATGACATTACCGGCCTCTAGCACCGGCTTGAGCTGTATTAGATACAAATATTACAGAGTGATTGTATAATTGCCCAATCAAGTCATCTGTTGAAAACTGATGAACTATGTGACCGCCTTTTAGTTAAAAAAAAAACAACACAAACGAGGGAGTATTTAATGTATGAAAGTTCGTGCCTCTGGGACCGACGCCGACCAAGCGCTTTCTTCTCTACCATGATTACAAGTCACAAAGCTACAATCACAATGTAGAGGAAAAGACTCTGGGCCAAAACGTCCAAGAGCGGAATCTCATCATATACAGGCAACAATTAAACGCAACATCAAATGGTTGGTGGAAAACGATGCCGGCGTACTGACAAGAAGTGATATGACCCCACAGACAAATATATTGACTGCATATTTCTAATAACATCCCAAGAACCAAAAGTGAGCCGTGTGATAATTTATATCCCATCCACGCTTTTATTGTAGTAGTTCATATGGATAGCTTGAATGATATGGCCACGCTGCCACTAGCACCGGCTTGAGTGGTTTTAGATAAAAATATTTCAGAGCGCCAGATAGTAAAGGAGGCAGTATTTATTGAATGCAAGTTCGTATTCAGAACAAATACCGAGACAAATTGACACAAGGATATTGTGTCTGATAATATGCTAGGGAGCAGAACTGTGATGTAATGTTACACAGATCAATCTTGTAGAATAACAAAGATAAATTACAAAATGGCTGTTTCCTCAACACTGAGCAAGGGGATTAATTCACACTAGAGAAAAGCGCGCTCGTGTCCACACATTATTCTCAGTAAACAATGAGTGTAATATGCAGAATCCTTGCAAATTTCTTTGGTCAAATGTTGTAGATGAGACTTAATATTGTAGTTGGCCAGCCAATTTGAAAATTACGGAACACGGAGGCAAATATTTTACCGGAAGAGCTACTCTTGAAATCCAGAAACAACAACAACAACAACAACAAATATCTGCACAGAAACGATCACTTTGCCGAAGTTATTGTGTGCGAAATTTGCCGAATGGGATACAAAAATCACCTCGGGCAACGGTTACGCCCGAGACAGACTGCTTGCGATAGGATGAGATATTCCGAAGGTAATTTGAGGTTCCGATCCCGAGCCCTGCGATCTGTATTTTTAACAGTTCAGGTATCTTGCATGGTAGTAATATTATTAATATTATTAATGCGATACATGTAGAGCATTGTGGTGTTTAAGAAAGGCGATCAAATTATTATTCTATGACTGTACTCTTCACAATTCAAACAGAAGAGATCTTTATCTTCGTTCACACATGCAAAGCGGATGGAATCTCTGTTGTGGGAGTATAAATTATAAGAATTAACGCTAAGAGAAGCAGGCTGACCCAGCTTCAATACATTGTTGTAGTTGTGTGCCCCGCCTAGCAACACCCAGAGCAATAGAGAGCTAATATATCCCCCGTTATAATTCTCCCTCCAATCCATCCGAATAGCACGTCTTGTCTCAATGAATCTCGACCCTTATCTGACCAAGGGTCCTTGCACCGAAGTATTCCGAACTTCTATCTTCGGGACCAAACCGGTTCGGGGCGGTACTGATCGGAACTATAGCCGGAGATCACGCAATCTCCTGGCATATACGGTTCATTTCGGTACGCCAGGGATTAAGTCCCGAGCGTATAGCTACCTCTACAACACCCCTTCTCGTTTTCCTTTTTGCTAGAACCCTTCCCTATCGCAGACAAACGCCGGTCCAACAATTACTAAAATGCGAGAAGTGACTTCTCCATGTTATATCACACATATCAAAATCCGTAACATGCAGTGTACAAACTTGCTCCCAAAGTACACTGATCCCTAAAAATACCCAACTTCAATAAAATGATAACCATCCCATTAGTACAGCCTCGTTAACAAACTGTCTAAAATTATACCCAAACTCACAAAAAATCTCACTCAAATGGTCAGCCTCATGGGACTGATCAATTTAATTGTTAAAAAAATATAATCCCCCGCCAGCCTACCAGCTACATGACTGAAATAAACATCACCAGCTGTCCAGATGGTAAATGTCAAACATAATCCGCAGACTAGCCCACCAGCTACATGACCAAAACACCAAAACATATGCAATCCACGACTGGGACATGGCTCATAAACGGTAAATTGGGCTCCCCATTCATCAGCGACCAACAATTCCCAGTAGAAAGGGAGCATACAGTGACGAATGTACCAGGAGCCAGCGGTCTGCGTGCACACAGGCACGATGATCCAGTGCACACTCACCCTCGTCAACGACTACCCAACCAGAGAGAATGAGCATCTCAAAAATATAATCCCCCTGCCAGCATACCAGCTACCTGGCCGAAATAAACACCAAACACCATACAATCCACGACTGGGACAAGCCTTTACGACTGGGACAAGCCAACAGGTGTCCAGACGGTAACTTTGGTTCCCCATTCTCCCCCCTCCCCCCCTAATAATTTCAAGGCTCGCCTTCATCAGCAACGAAAAATTTCGACTGAAAGGGCCGCCCAGGGGCGTGCGCATCAAGATTCAGAACGTGTGTGCGCACCACGCGCATGCTGACCCAACACACACACGCCCTAGCAAACGGCTACCCCACCAGAGCGAATGAGCATCTGTGGCGGATGAACATGATCGTAAACGCTAGTATCTCTCAGATATCCAGTTCGAAAAAAATTCTTTGAGCTCATAAATAGAAAAGGATTGAGACCATAGAAATGTTTCGAGACCATAACCAAACAATACTGTATTTAGGGGTCACGTCCAATCGATCGAGACGGTTTCTCGATAAACGAGTAAAACCGATAAATATCTCTTCTGGAAGGGTCCCGGTTTATCCCTATCGATTGTTGTCCCGGTTTGCTCCCGGTTTGCTCTCGAAGCGCAAGACCATCTCGATCCTCTTCGAAATAACTCAGCATGCTTCGAGACTGGAATCGGGATGTCATCAAATGAAAGTGTGAAGAATTCAGAAGGCGTATGCTTGGTATAAATATTGTCTGTCGCAGAGAGATTAATCTCGGCGAATACATAATGCATTTAAATGAATTAGACTGAACATGAATCACTTAATATTATTTTGTTATTCCGTCTAGAGATATGTAGTCGCATACTTTCTCAGACAGCGCAATTCCTCTAAACGTTATGAATGGAAAGAAAGAAACATCGCCAGTTGAAAATGTATAAAGTGTCTCATTATTATTGAGTTATTCTGAACCTGTTTTTTAGAATTTGAATCACTTTATAAGATACGTCCATGCAGGAACTGCGAATTGAAATAAATTATGCAAGTCTAGGATAGAATTCCATATGTTCCCCTGAAAGTTGATCAGAATGGGATTTCCCCCGTATATTCAGAAATAAAGAGACTACGAATATCACAAGAGCGTATGGTAATTCACTGAAAACCTGAGAATATAAACATAAACGCTCGATCGAAGTTTACGGACAAACAACACGCGGGATCGTTGATAGTAAAATGTATGTAATCGTTGGTATAAAGCGTGATTGCCCTCTGAATTTGGCAGAAATTGTACTTCCATTATTTGGTTAATTTCCTATACATATGAAATCGGCAATAAGTAAAAGAACGTGAGTAAATTATCAAGCTCCCGCCAACAGTGCATGCTGCTTCAGTTTTTCGGTAGATACTTCATGTCGGAAGCTATTGTCTGACTCTTTGTGTCGCTGAAAAGGCTCAAGTCTAGACACATTGTTGTCCCCAGACTTGGCTATTGTATGCATTGTCTGGTGATTCTTACATGGAGTATGAACCAGTTTTTCCCATTCAAAAAAATTAACCCCTGTCCCTTCGCTGTTGTTTCAAGCCGACGGACGGGTTTTCACAGACCGACTGTGGCGTGAATTATCAGCACCTCTAGTTCGGATTGCCAGTATTTCCGCTAACCACTTCCAGGCAAGCTTATGTCAGAAATAAACGTTGTTGATATAATCTCCTTATTTAAACTATATCACAATACAGTCATATTAAAAAAGTGGAATCTGCAATGAATACTACCAAGTTATAAAACATATCACATACCGAGGTAATTCACCAGTCGAGCTCTTAACATAGTTTTCATTTTTCGGTTGAAACGATTCATGTTTTCTCAAAAAAAAGAAAATATAGAACAATAATTAACGCATGCTTCCATACCATTATTATCCAGATCAATCCAATTGGTGTGTCATTTATTCCCCGAAGGATACTTGTCAGATAAACAATCAGTTATCTATGTGAGAGCAGTTCACTAAAATATATATTCATAATTTATATATAGATAAATCAGAATTTCCGTTCATTTGGATTCACGAAACCTCAGGAAATATATACATCGAATAAACTATGAACAACATTGAAAACATCATAAAAAATTCGTTTTCTGTATTATATTTTGGCCGCGCTATACGTAGGCGACGAGCACCCCTATAATATATAAACAGCACAACACTCTAATCTCCCGAGAAGTTAAGATAAAGACAAGACTTCACAAAAGACAATCTTAATTTATTTCATTTCGTCATATCGCATAAGCAAAATCATTCATAATTACTAGAGTAAGTTAAATAAAACCTGTGTCGTCCCCGCTGGGCGACATCACACCGCCATTTGCAGTTATTAATTCAGCTCACTCATCTAAACCACGTCTAAAAAGACAAAAACGGCTTACGTGGCCGGGTTTACGGCACGAGTAACAGAGTCGCGGTGGCCGGAAGGGCTGCGATGGCCAAGGGCGAGCGGACCTCTTATTTATCGCTTCATCGGCTGAATCAACATTAGCCGTCCTACATGTGACTGTCTGAAAAGCCAACTCTCTCAAATTATATCGTGATGAGCTCACATAAGTCAAGGCTCCCGAGATTGTTGCATTCGCAGTGCCACCTGGACACTGTCCTCAGCCATTGGAGGCCAACGGACACGATGTTGGAACGGTCCATTTATTCCGGACCGAGGTGGCAATGCAACATGCGGCGTGCAACCCTCCGGGGAGCTGGAAGTCTGGCTCAATCTCAATGATGATACTCCCCGCGGATCCGAGGGTGCACACCACATAAGGACTCCACCTCCACCTGGCCAGCCATCCCGTAGATTACAGAGCAATGCACAAGTTGCAACAACTGATCCGATGGCCAAGAGTATCCTGGGGATCAGTGTCCCTTTTCATATCTCTTCTATTACAACTAAGAGCGGACACTTACCAGAAAAATGTCCTACCTCGGTTAAAAGATAGGAGCCGGACACCTGTAGCCACCGGACACTCCCAGCCTCCACACCCCCAACAGGTCAGCCATGCCGCATCTTGAACAGACCGCGGGATTAGACTGCAGCAATCATTGCGGTCTCCGTCCGGGGGAGTTGGGCCTGGACCATAAGGGAAATCCACGAAATCCACCAGGGCACCAGGCGTAACCTCCAAAGGACATCCCACCACTGATGGTCCAACGGGACTCCATTATCCAAGTGACTCAATCGGCGCCCATAAACATCCACTCTTCCACCCAATTGACCTAACTGTGGACCCTATGCAACTATCTACTGACCTTGGGCGTCTATTTCACTATCCAAATGGTCCATAGTTCCCGACAAACCTATTACCTGACCCTCTAGCACTAGATCGGCTATATGCCTGGCACTAAACTGAATCGCCTACATACAAGCTTTAAGGCTAACCAATCTGCCCTCTTCCTGCAAGGATACCATACGTACTTCTCACACCCTTCATTTTTTGCAGTGCTTCCTCTACTGCCATTGACACATCAATGAGTCTCAAATCTGCCATGCCAACCAAAATGAAATGGTATACGATATATGCAAACAAGTCAAAAGAAATGCGAAATACCCAATCAAAATCCAATCAAATGTATTCAAAAATATATCAAAGACGCTCAATGAGTTTCCCCTCCAGAAACAGCCCAAAGTGGAATGACATACAGTATATGCAAACAAGTAAATCAACATAAAGAATACCAATCACAATATAATCAAATAGATTCAAAAAAATCAAAGACTCAGTGATTTTCCATTTCAGAAACTCACTGAAATAATTGAAAGACAGCCCAAAGGGGAATGACAGACGCAAAAAATAAAAAGAAATAAGGAACAGCAATCACAATCTAATCAAATAAATTCAAATATATCAAAGACTCTCGGTGATTTTTCTTTTCACAAACTCACTGAAATAAATGAATGACAGCCCAAAGTGGAATGACATACGGTGTATGTAAACAAGTCAAAAGAAATAAAGAATACCAATCCAATCAAATAAATTCAAAGACTCTCAGTGATTTTCCATTTAAGAAACTCACTGAAATAAATAAAAAAAACAGCCCACATCGGTATGTCCTCTACAAAACATTAATTTAACATCAAATATAATCAGTTGTGTCAACTTCTCACACCCAAAGAATGAACTAAATCTATAATCAGCGCTTATCAAGCTATTTCAACCATTTACCAATCAGTATAATCACCGCGTGTCAATCTATTTCAATTATTTAACAGTCTAATCACCGCGTATCAGTCATTTTCAATCATTTACCAACCAGGTTGGGAATTACTGATGGAAGAAAAGCAATGTCAAACGCCCGACACTTATCAACCGTATTGCCAAACGACACGACACTCTACGAACACTGAATTGTGATTTGATTAACAGAATATCAACTGATCTTGTCGGCATCATTGAAAACTGCTGACCGTTTCTACCTTTCAAGTAACTCCAATTTACGTTTTATTTTATCCTTTGGATGCGTAAATTTAGGTACTAATCTATAATCCGTGGCGTGTCCTCCTCCTCCTCCTCCTCCTACTCCGCTTTACTCACTGCACAGCGGGTCGCATAGGTGTGGCGCGGGATAGGGTGGGGCGAGAGACCTGGGGTTTTCACTACCACAGATTCCATGAGCTAGGCTTGCACCCTACAGTAGAATGGGTCGACTGCGCATGCGCGATGAGTAGTGCGTGATGAGTAGTATAGAAAGGGCACGCGATCTCCCTAGTATTATCAATGAAACAGGTCTTTGAATTATGGACCCTTCGAAACTCTTAATAGACGATGGCTGCCCATTGAATGACGGATCTGCCGCATTTATAGCGACGTCTTATTACTTGAACTGAGGGGAACGATTCCCTTTGTTCCTGAAACTATCTCGCTCTATATTGTAGACAAAATACGTAGTGAAACCCGCCTGCATCATACAGACTTTAGCCCGCTATAGTTCAGGCGCGTTTGATATGCGGAGGTTAACCCCACGACGTGAAATACTAGTTGTTCTTCCAGCGGTTACTGTAAACAATTTCGTTCTGACCATGCTATCTTCAAACCGAGTACAGAAAGCCCTGTGCAACGTATATACTGTCTAGAATGTTGGTGGTGATACAAAACTACTTAGTGGATCAAAACTTATCCCAACTTTTACTGAACATTGTATCGATCTCTTTTTTTTCTCGCATTGTAAAATACCGTATGGGCGCCAACAATATAGTATACAATATATGTAGATGTATTGCTGGAGTATTGCTAAAATTGAAGGTTAGCTGACAATATCGAAATTGTTATTATCTCCCTTGGTATATGCTGTCGATCCGAGAGGATGAAACATCTAGTGGAGGCAGGTTGGTATCAATGGATGTCATACAACAAAGCGATATGATATAATTTAGCCGTTTCCATACGTTATAAAAGCATTAAAGCCGCTATTTATTAGACATTAACAACGAGAACGAGCTTTATTCGGACCATCCCAAATCTAACTTATAGCAAGACGAATCCGTCAAGTAAGCAACAACATGTACGGGAACATAGGACGACGCAAGCTGATAAGAAACCACAGGTTAATCACAAGCGTCTGGTCCGTCATTCACTATTCAGCCGTCGTCATGGAAGAATCTCCGCGTCCATAATCCAAAGCCTATTCCATATAACAACATTAGCATCAAATTAACAACAAGTCGTAGTACATATAAACATGGGCTAGTTTCCTGCAAGAGAGAAGCGGTCAACAGCTTTCAATGATGCTGGCAAGACAGCATGATGTTTGAAATATATCAAATCCGTATCACTGATCAATATTCTTAATCCATATGATATTCGTTATAAAGTCGTATCATATTGAGTGACCCCTCGAGCAGAGGATCATGCGTAAATTCAAGTTTGCGACCACGTGCGGTACCAGAAAAGTCATATTTCTTCAAATTTCTGCTTTTCTGCGATGAAAAGTGGACAAAAACTATTTTATTTCACATCACATTAATATTTACTAATTTATCATGCAGTTTTTGCGGAGAAATTGCATAAATAAAAAAATCGAAAAATCTGACCGAAAAATCGACCCAAAAATGCCGTTTTTGCAATTAACGTCACGGTGACGTCATCGAAGCGGCCAACTTGGATTTTTTAACATTTTCTAGCAGAGCTTGACCCAAGGGTATGGGGTGGTAAGTTTCAACCCCCTAGCTGAAGAGGTAAGAAAAATAATTAGGTGGGGGCCATTTCGCCCCGGCCAGGATACGTCCCAAAACCCCCAGGCCAGATAGGGTTAAAATTTGTCCAACCATGGTTGCGATGTCTACGTTGGTGGGGTTTAAATATCTGAAAAATATTGAATATATTAGAACGGCGGTTTGTAATATTGCCAAACCCTTTGACGTTACCATTTAAACCATACGGGAACACTAACCCAAGTTCTAGCATCCAGAATAGTTCCCGCTCTCGAATTTTTCTCTCAAATCCAAAGGTGGAATCATTGATTGATGGGTAGACGACGTCTATGATCTGAATACTAAAGGTATTCCAGCCAGGGTCGAGCCAGAAAAATGCTTATCTATAAGCAATTGCTTATTTTGCGGATTTTCTGTGACCATTCACCCTAAGATGGAGTCTTTGGTTCAAAGGTTCCTCGGGGACAACTTGCTTTATAGCTTCTGACATTAATATATCGGCGATCAGTGTCCTTGAACATAGATAGTATTAATGACCTTAGACGGTAAATAAGGTCCTGATGAGGGATTGTACTATAGACAGTCGAGAATACATGTGGATACATGTCTGTACGGTATGTGACCTTCAGCATCAAGTTCTTCCGTAAGACATTTGCGTTGAATGTATGTGGATATTAAAGAGTGTTTAGAAACAGTGGCGCAATACCTTTCCCAAACAGCTTTTACCCCCTGAAGGGCCCTCATCAACAGGGTTGAAAGAAGCTTGGTGGTGCAGCTTCTAGAACCATCTATGAAGCTAGCTTTGTGTGGTATTTTATGCATTTTTTTTAGTTCAGTATTCTTTTGGTATGTTGTTATGAATGGTTGGAAGACAAATACATATTTCTTTGAGAAACGTTTTATGATTGTTAAATAAATCTGCCAGAATAAATGGTGTTTGGGAGTCAGTAGACGTATTTGATGATGATACGTTTACACTCAATTCCTTAACCAGCACCTGGTAATAATAATATTCACATATGAATATTATATTATTTGGAGGGTTTTTTCTGGTGGGACTATGAAGAATTTACGCTGGAGATCTGATAGAACTTCTTGCGAATTGAGGTTTCGCAGTACTTGTTTTGCTTGGGGAAGGGTACTTCTATCAATATGGTGGATTATTTTAACGACCTTGGTCTTGATGAGTTCCAGCCAATCAGCGATTACTGTAGGTTCAACGTTTTCTCGCTTAGACCAATCAATAACGTACTGTTCCAATGCAGCCAGGACTATCTTCTGGTTGGCCATCAAATGTATTCCTCTCAGCTTTCTTTATTTAGGTCTCTTCATTTAGTATACATATATGAAATGCATAGGGTTCTGTGAACTTAAAATATTTTGGTACAGCGTTGAGTACCACTGGATCATTCAGGATTCATGGTAAATTAATTATGCCCAGTCCTTTATCTAAGTAGATGAGTTTCAAGAAAAGCCGGTCTTGGGATGTTTCGATTATGTTCACTGGGCGATACAATCGACACTGGGCAATACAACCGACAATACGCTATATCTTGACAACTTTAGTGATTGTGGATGGTATTTTATATCCTGAAGACACAGATAGTTATCTCTGGCTATTGGATTTAACGCTCTAAGCGGTAACGCATACAGGACTGTACGCACGCTATGTATACTTTGGGTGCGTTAGTTAACCCACTAAGTACATGTAAGTTGAAGTGATTTGATTGTGAATCAAAGCACTATTACACTTTCTCCAAACATGGCTGCGATGTCTCCGTTGATGGGGGTGTGGCTGGGAAATATTGGATATATTTGAAAGGCGATTTGTAACACTGCCGAACCATTTGACACTTTCATTTAAACCATATGGAAACACTGGCTAGCATCCAGAATTGTTCCCGCTCTCGGATTTTACTCTCAAATTCAAAGTGGGGAATCCTTGGTAGATGGGCAGACGACTTATATGATCTGAATACTGAAGTTATTTCAGTCATGGTCGGGTCCAAAAAAATGCTTACCTATAAGCAATTGCTTTTTCCTAACGGATTTTCTGTGACCATTCACCCTGTTGTTCATGGCCACTGATAAATATAGGTCAACCCCCTATAGGAAATCCCCTAAACGACAACACCGCTGCAAGCTAAAAGTAGTTTTAGAACGCCGCAAGGGCCGCTTCATTCTGAAGGTATTTATGCAGACTGTGACATTTCCTTGTACCAGAAGATTGGCTAGTATTGCGCTTTATAGCGAGCACTCTCTGTGTCGACAATTGGCGTGAAAACAACCGACTTGAAGTGCTTGTTCATAGGATGAGTCTAGCAGGAGCAAGAGCCTATATAGCAAGGTAATATTTTTGAAAGTTATGAAAAATCGATGACTTGCAAGACAGGTAATTAAGAAGGCCGATGTCAAATGAAACATAACTTCACAAACCAACTGAATAACACAACGGCCGGGAACTAAAGATAAATATGAGAACACCACTGAACAAGTAGGTCGCTGCAAACTGGATGGTAACATTAGAACACAACTGATGACGGCTATGATACATTCCAAGGAAAGCCGTGATTGACTTACTTTATTAGTGGCACTCTAATTGGTCGATAATTGGCATCAAATCTAACCGACTCGAATGCTCGTTCACAGACCCAGTCAAGCCCGAGCAAGGGATTTTGAGTAAATAAAAATTTTAAGAGGTCGCCAAATGAGAACACCGCTTTAATTGGTGGTTAAGATTTTAGAAACCCACTAATTGAGAAGACCGCGGTGAAATAAAGGATATTTTTTGTCATCAACAAGCGCATGTTGAACTCATGACCCCTCCCTTCCAAATTAAACAGTGTGAACTCCCTCGTGCTTATTTATATGAAGTATGGACCAAACAGTGTGTGTAGTACCAGATGCATTCAAGATAGAAAAATTGACCGAACGAGCTTATCAAATTGTGTAATTGTTTATCATGAACCAACTTTAAACTTTTGGTTAATGTTAAACAAAGTTGTGTCCATAAACAGTTAAATTTCTCGGATTATAGTTTAACGACAGACTCAGCGCGAACGTCGTATACACAAACAACTTATAATAATATAATTAGAAATATTTGTATCACCCACCTCAATTTTCTCAGTTGAGAATATTATCCGGGAAACTAAATCAGTAACTGGAACTCTTATTAGTTAAACATTTTCAATCGTCGTTTTATTCATATTTTAAATATTCCTATTACAACTAAACAGTGCAGCCTCAATCTTTATCGGCACGTCAAATTTTGGCCAACTCTTATTACATATCTCGCTGGGCTACACAGTGCGACGATACAAGGCTTAAAAATATGGAACAATTTACTCTCTCATTTGAAACCCCGTACAAGTATATATTATTTTGTCTATGTGTATTGAACGAGAACTTATTCACATTTCACGATAATCATGCAAATTGATGTTCTCTATTCTAAATGTTATAAAATGCGCATGAGCAGCCAAGCGAGCACCGCTTATAGCAAACTGATATTCATGCTGTATAGAGAAGGAGCATGGTCGTGTAATATCACCGCATAGCTGACAAGGTCGTGAGCAGAGTTCAGCTGGTGTGGTGATATATCTTGCACAATGAGACAAAAAGATAGAACAGAATTTCTTGTTCTGTCAGTTGATTGGTTACCTGGACCAAAATCGACGAACAAGAAGTGATAACAACAGAATATGATTGGATAGTATAGCATCGATGATTGATGTGAGAGAGCACGAGAAGTATCTGGGTTATTGTAGGTGGTGAAATTTTGTGACGGACTGAATAGATAAAAGCGTCTAGTCCGTCAGTCAATATTCAGTCGTCATCCATTAAAGAATCCCACGTCCATAACTCAAAGACCTAGTTCATATAATAGCATCAGCACTAAATTAAAAGAATAAATTATAGTATACAACAGGTAGTTCGAGAGCCAAATCACAAAAATGGGCCTAGATAAGGCTTTCGTTGCACCCCCGCGTAGATTTAGTTTGACCACTGTTTATGAACGAGTATCATCTGCTGGTCAGTTGTAGACATGATATAGGCATCTACGGTGTGCCTAAGGTCACAGCATGCGTTTCTTCACCGCTGTCTGAACAAGACAAAATTAACTCTAACATGGGGGTAGGGAGATATATGAACGTATATCTGTTTTATTCTTGCACTAAACGTTCTGTAACTTCCCATACCTGACCTTTGAATAATGTTCTATTAGATAAAGTAATCCAAGTTACACCATTTACGTTTCCGACGTCATGATGACGTCATAACTTGGGGTACATATTGTCACGATTTTTTTTAGAAATGAGACTCGGTTTTTTGTTTTGCAGTTGCAGAAACTCTTTTTGCATTCTGCCTGATTTGTATTTGTGAAAGATAATTGTCTCTTCGTTAATTCTAGACCGGGTGTAATTATCTAATATGCACTTCAGCGATGCAGCATAAGCATGTTTAACGGCACCAGAGCATGAGAGATATGAAGCCGAAAAGGGGTAGGGGTGATTACGTTCTAATATTTATTTTTTTCCGATCCTAACGCAATGAAATTTAACGCATATTGAGTCAGTGTACGGATCATTTAGATAAAGCAATCCGATTCCGATTATCTTCAATGTTGGGGTCACTGTGTCGTTATTATCATCGTGGACGTATTTTTTCTCCGAACTTTTTGTTGTAATTTTCCAACGGTATATTGTTACCCCATTAGCTTTTGCTTGGTGTGTGTATTTAAGACCATGATAGCATGACTGATTTGGAACCGGGTGTTGACGTCTACGGTGATGAGTAAAGTCGCATGATGTCTTCTCCCAATGCTCTCTGCGTAACACAAAAAACAAACAAGGAATGGGGGTAGGAGTGATTATGCTTCGATATCTTCTTCACACTTGGGTCTAGAGAGCTCAAGTTTCTAACACTTTGTGGTTGGATACTATTTGAGCAAAACGAGGAATCAAACTTCCAATAGTCTCTGTAATGTCTGTTTTGTATATTCTTTATAGCATAGTCAGTGTTACAGGGCTATTACATCGTCGCTCTGAAATATTTGTATCTAATACCGCCGGTGTAAGTCGGTGTTAGGGGCCGTGTGGTCATGTCATTCAATATATCCACATGAACAGTCTCAATAAAAGCGTGGCTGGGATAAAACTCATCACAGGGGTCACTTTAGGTTCTTGTGATGTTTTTAGAAATATGTAGTCAGTATATTTGTCTGTGGGGTGATATGACTTCTTGTCAGTACGCCCGCATTGTTTTTCACCACCCTTTTATTGTTGCGTTTAATTGTGGAATGTGTTTAATATCTTTCACACCTGCTAAACTCTGCTCGACTTAGGCTAAGGATTATCATCTAGCTGCTAGTGGTCAATTCTTGTCCAAGAACGGCTTTATATAAAGTTACCGCTTGCATTTGTTAATCTAGCTAGTGGTCAATTATTAACCAAGAACAAGACTTCCGGTTCCGCTTCACGCCATGACGGCTGGTAAATTTTAGGCTCCTGCTGCTCGGCACAATTTCTCGTAAAATATGCCAAATAACTTTGAATAGATGCCTCCAAAAACAAAAAAGAAGCCAAAAGAACAAGTACGCCAACAGGAACTGACTTATTTTCTCCGAAGTAAGACGGAAAAAGAATCAATTTCATCGGTAGAATTGAACAGTGCTGACGAAAACTGGACCCGCGATAAGATGGCCGCCGCCACGGACAAAGAACTGAAATGTCTGATAGAGAACATGGAGAAAAAGCTACTGGAAAACTCAGAAAGTAGTAAGACGGAAATTATGAATCACTTCACAAGTGAGATCGATGGCTTGAAGAAAAACTTGAATGAAATGGGAGAAAAAATCAAAATTATGGAAGTGAAAACTAAAGCTATAGAAACGATGGGAGCTTGCCATGCAGACGCTTTATCTTTCCAAGAGGCACAAATAGAGCAAATGAATAAGAAGACCATACCTGAACTGAAGGAAGATCTACAAAATGAAATTATGAAACTGAAACAAGAATTAACTCGTCAGCAGATTCATGATCGGAAACGTAACATTCTATTTTATGGTCTTCCTGAGGTACAGGGGCAAAAGGAAGACAGTGCTCAAGTAATCCGCAAAATTATGGACACCCATCTAAAAATTCCTAAAGATGAAATAGATACAATGGTCTTCATAGCCTGTCATCGGCTAAAGAAGTGGGATACACAGAAATCTGCGGCTCCAGCTGCCATATTAGTTGTCGTCCAGACGTATGATGACAAAGATCTTATATTCAGACATGTACATAATATACCCCCGAAAACTAGGATTACAGTCAGACAGGACCTACCGCCACATTTGAAGAAGATTCGATCAATGATGTCCGAGAAGGCATTTGTGTTGAGAAAGGAGAAACACCTTCAGACAAGAATACAGCTTTACGACACCTCTCTGAAACTGGAGACGCGTAGAAACAAAGATGATAGATGGTCGGAGTGGAAGGGTGAAGTTAACTAGGCTACGCCATTTGCAATATAAACCACAGAGACAATTCTCTGAGATAAACAGTAACGACATGAAGTATGATGAAGTTAATTAAAGGGTGCACACAGGTGATGAAATATAATGAAAAGAAGAAAAATAATGTCTAAAATGATTTCTATAAAATATTCATGATTCCCTAGTAAAATAATGTCCGCCTCTAATATCGTTAGTTCGCATGTCTATCAAGGATCGGTTAAATGCTTAATTCCAAAAGTTAATACGACTGTTAAAGGCGATATTTTGGAAAACTGAGAAGTGTAAGCTTATTCTTAAAGAAGAGGTATGCTGTAGTACATGTATTTCCAATTATTTAGGATGGATTCAGTCATGAAATGATATAATAGCCATATCTCCTGCATTTAATAGAACTATGACGTATATACTTGTGTAAAATGAGAATGGCCTGACGTATATACTGGTGTAAAATGAGAATGGCTTAAGTCATTAATTAAGTTGATCCTTTTTATCAATTATGTTATTTTTTTTTTTTTTTTATTATTATTTTTAAGGGCTCTACCCTAAAAACTAGTGGAGAACGATAGGTAGAGTCCCTCCTATTAATGTTGTAATATAATGGAACATAAAAATGATTGAGATGTAATGAAAGGGACAGTACTATGAGATTGTAAAGTACTTAGCTGAGATAGAACCAGCTATGTTATGCTATGGTGTATATTCTACCCAGCAAAGTTTATAATGTCTGCAGTATAGAATACGCATGTTTTTTCCATGCTTTACACATGGGTATTATTCCGCAGGATCATCATTTATTGGATCACAAACATGATCTACCCACTGGTTGTTTTCTGTATAAATAAGTGTATGCCGGCCTCACAAATATTCTGGGTTAATAATATGAATACAGAGACATTGTAAAAGACAGCTTAGTCAAACAGAGATAATTTATTGGAAATACTGCTGATAATAAATTGTGATTGATAAATGATACATGTAAGACCAATAAATATGCAATCTGAAGGTAAAACATAAATGTGAAGTATTATATGTTTATCCTATTGATTTTGAAATATTTCTGAATTATTGAATATTGGTGTTTGTTATACAGTACTGATCTGCTGGATTGTTGAAGTAAAACAGAGCTTTCTACTGGGTTTAAGTTAACATGTGTCTTAAAGTAAAGCAATCTAATTCTTTAATTGATTTTAATAGTATCCAGAAAAAAATTGATATGCCTGTACTATAAAAGTATATGTTTTCCCTTTTATTGCTCATTTTTTCCATATGGGTACTATTCTGCAGCATCATGATTTATTGGGTTACTATAATGATTTATCCACCTGTTGTTTTCTGCATTAAATATGTCTTGCAAAATGTATTGGGTTAATAACAACACATTACCATTGTTTCAAGACACCTTAGTCAAAGGGAGATAATTTACTTGAAAAAATGACTGATGATAAATTGTGACTGATATTTGATGCATGCTGCACATAAATGTGAAGTAATACATGTATCGAGTGATTTTGCAATATTTCTGAAATATTGTAAATTGTTGCTTCTGTTATACAATACTGATCTGCTGGATTGTTGAAGTAAGATAGAATTTTCTACTGGGTTGAAGTTAACATGCCTGTATCAAAGTAGTCAAATTTAATTATTTTTGTGTTGTTTTTTTTGTTGTTTTTTTTTGTTTTCTTTTTTTAGTTACACCGATCTTGAATACTCTGTATCAGAAACTAGTGGGGGATGGGTTTGTTTTCAATATATAGGACAGAATGGATGAGATGAAATAAGGGTGACAATATTGGCCTAAAGTTGAAAATACCTGCAAATATAGAGCTGTGCATTGATGGCTATACAAGAACATTGTGCTGTGCCGCAAGTTTTCTTTTGTAAAGTAAGGCATATAGTAGTACATGCCAAGTGTTCAGCTGGTCTTTCATGATGGATGGATAGTAAAAGTTGTTTCATTACTGTATCATAAAGTTTCTTGAGTATTGATTATATTGCAGTAGTCAGGGTTGGGCTAAAAGTGGTAACTCACCAGAAAGAAGTGAAGGGCTAGAATTTGTTCTGGCACTTTGGTTTTGTGAAACAAATTGTCCCATAATTGGACACTATAGATAAAACTAATGGCTGATGTAACTATGCCGTGATCCAATGCTATAAGTTGAATTGTAAGAAAAAAGCTGCATGTTATGTGAATGCAGGATGTGATAAAATTGTTGTTGACTTTCCCTTGGTAGTCTCGTGGATATTGGAAATAAGGAGGCTGTGTATCAGTTATTCTATATTGATTATAGGCAATGCTGTGAAGTCTAGCCTGTAAACCGCCGAGAAATAGTGGCACGGAAGTTACATTTCCTTTTTTAAATTTGAGGGTAACTTGTCAATCAGTGGATTGAGAGTGTAATACCCTGAGAATGTATATATATGTAATCTTCTATCTGTTCTATTTTATATATTTGCAAAGTTGGGCAAAACATTGTTTATGTGTTAGAAGCATGTTATACTATGGAATGAGTATCAAAATAATGTTGTGTTGTGGAACAACCTTATGTAGCATACCCTTACTGATTGTATCCTCTTTCATTGTGAAGCCTAGAAAGTTTTTCTTTCTATTCCATATGGTTAGTATCAGATCTGGGAACCGTAAATTACAGGTAGAATTTTGAATGGAAGGTATTAAAATAGTATCTGCGAATTGTCGAGGATTAGCGGACCCTCAAAATAGGCGTGATCTGTTACATCTGTTTAATAGCCGAAATTATAATGTCTGCTGTTTACAGGATACCCATTTCACATCAGATATAGAACCTTTTGTTATGTCAGAATGGGGAAGTAAAAATTGCTATTTCTCATCTAATACTAGTTCGTCTCGCGGAGTGGCAATACTTTTCAGGGAAAATTTTGAGTTTAGTGTCAATAGGGAGAAGAAAGACCTGGATGGTAATTTTTTAGCACTAAGTATCAAAATTGAGAATACTTCAGTTACATTAATTAACATATATGGTCCAAATAATGATAGTCCTAATTTTTACCAAAAAATAATAGATGCAGTGCAGGAGTTTGCAGTGCCGGCATCATTGAAAATTGTTGACCGCTTCTCTCTTGTAGGAAACAAGCCTATGTTTATGTATACTTTTGTCTTTTTGAATTTGGTGCTAATACTGTTATATGGAAATGGAATAGGTCTTTGGATTATGGACGCGGATATTCTCTAATGGACGACGGCTGGATTATGAATGACGGACTAGACGCTTGTAATTTTATATTATATGCGGAGACTGGAACTTAGTTCAAAATCCAAAGTTGGATACTGAAAACTATTTAAATATTAACAATCCTCATGCTAGAGATAAAGTTTTGGAATTAATTCAATCAGAAAATCTAGTGGATCCCTTTCGCTCAATACATGGTGATAAAAGAGTATATAGCTGGAGGCAAAAGAAACCTTTTAAACAAGGAAGGCTGGATTTCTTTTTGACAAGCGAGGAACTACTCACGTATGTTAATGATGTAGTATATAAACCTGCTTATAGGTCCGACCATTCAATAGTAATTCTGGATTGTAAGTTTAATGATTTTAAAAAGGGAAGAGGTACATGGAAATTCAATAACTCACTACTTAAAGACCCGGACTATAGCAAGATGGTAAAACAAACGATAGTAACCACCATTCAACAATATACAAAAGAGGAGATAGAAACACTAGATCTAGATCATTTAAATTTTAATCTGTTGTACACTGATATTAACCCACAGCTCTTTTTGGACACACTTTTGATGCAAATTAGAGGTAAAAGTATTGAATTCTCATCCAGAAAGAAGAAAGAGAGACAGAAAAGAGAGCAAGAAATTAACAAAAAGATAGAAGAAATAGAAAGTGAAATACAAGGTGGTAGTGTTCATAATATACAATATCTGGAGGAATTAAAACAACAATTCGAAAACATAAGAAAAGGTAAACTAGAAGGGTTAATGACAAGGGCTAGAGCACGATGGTTGGGTGAGGGGGGAAAACCTTCTAAATATTTCTGTGCATTGGAGAAAAGAAATTATGTTAATAAAACCATTCCAAGTATCCGTAAACAAAATGAGACCATAACAGACCAAAAAGAAATTTTATTGGAAACAAAACACTTTTTTAGTTCTCTGTATAAAAAGAGAAATATTGAAGACTTAACCCTGGAGTCGCTGTCACTGGGTGATCCCATTAAACTTACGGAAGAGGACTCTCTTCAGCTTGAAGGACCAATAACACAATCTGAACTGTTAGCTGCGGTTAAGAAACAAAAGAATGAAAAAAGTCCAGGTATTGATGGGTTTACTTCAGAGTTTTTTAAATTTTATTGGAAAGATCTTCATAATTTCTTGTTGAGAAGTATTAATTACGGTTATGAAAATGGTGAGATGTCTATCACACAAAGGCAAGGACTCATTACATGTATCCCAAAGGGAGATAAACCCAGATTTTATTTAGGAAACTGGAGACCGATAACATTATTGAATGTGCAATATAAAATTGCTTCCCTGTGTATTGCTGAGCGAATTAAAAAAGTTTTGCCAAAAATTATCCACGAAGATCAAACAGGTTTTATGCAGGGTAGGTATATAGGAGACAACATCCGTTTGGTGTATGATATAATGGAATACTTAGAAACTGAAAACCTACCAGGTTTACTTCTCCTTATAGACTTTGAAAAAGCATTTGATAGCATTTCTTGGAGCTTTTTGGAAAAAGCATTATGTTTTTTGAAGTTTGGTCCCTCGATACTACAATGGATAAAATCACTATATAATAATATAACTTCCTCAGTCACACAATGTGGCGTCCTGTCAGATTTTTTTCCAGTTGAAAGAGGATGTAGACAGGGAGATCCGCTATCCCCTTATCTGTTTATCATCTGTGCGGAAATTTTGGCCCTTCAAATTAGAAACAATGCAAACATCACTGGTGTAAGTATCGGAAATGATACATTTAAAATAAGTCAATATGCAGATGACACTTGTCTACTTTTAGATGGCTCAAATGAATGTTTGAAAGCCTGTTTGAATACTCTTGATTTATTTGCACGGCTCTCAGGTCTGAAAATTAATCTGGCTAAAACAAAAGTAATATGGTTAGGAAGTAAAAAAGGAAGTGAGGAAAGACTCTGTGGAGAGGTGAAACTTGAGTGGTGTAACTCTTCTTTCAAACTTTTGGGGGTCACATTCAGCGAAGACCTTTTGGAAATGACCATGATAAATTTTAACGATAAACTGCAAGAAATTGAAAAACTCTTAGGTCACTGGAATAAAAGACTTCTGACAACAATAGGCAGAATTACAGTGGTAAAAACACTAGCCCTCCCAAAAATAAATCATCTGCTTTTCACCTTGCCCAACCCCCCCAAATCCTTCACTGAGAAACTAAAAAAAGTATTGTTTAATTTTATCTGGAGAGGAATGGATAAGGTGAAGCGCATACAAAGTATACAAAATTATCAAGCAGGAGGTCTAAAAATGATTGACATTGAGGAATTCCAAAAATCAGTTAAAATAGCTTGTTTCAGAAGACTTTTGATAAGTAGTTCAACATATCATAATATACTTTACAAAAAGCTGAAAGTTACTTTTTGTTTAGCCGAATGTGGCCCCAGAAAGCTGTTTGAATTTGAAAGGAAGTTATCTAACCCCTTCTGGAAAGATGTCCTTGATGCATGGGCAATATTTTTGAAAACTTTAAAATGTGAAACAGTAGAACAAGCTCTATCTCAACCAATTTGGATGAATGACAATATTTTGATTGATAATAAGCCTATCTTCTATGAAAATTGGTATAGACTTGGAATACGTTATATGAATGACCTTCTAGACGATACAGGTAATATATTTACATATAAAGAATTTGCAGAAAGATATAGTATTAAAGGCCACTACCTGGAATATTTTGGTATTTGTAAATCTGTGAAAGTGTATCTCGGAAACTTCAAGCACACTTCATACAGGCTGTTGTATCCCATGATACCCTACCAAATTTCAGTTTTGACAAAGTTTTCTAAGAGTTGTAAACCTTTCTACCCTCTCTTAGTTAAGCAAAAATGTAGTAAGCCAACTGCAGAATTCAAGTGGGAGAAACTGTATGTAATAACTAATACAGAGTGGAGGCGTATTCATGGGTTGCCATTTGTTTGTACAAGAGATACACAATTACAGTGGTTCCAATATCGAATTACTAACCGGATTTTAGGTACAAATGTATTTCTTCATAGAATTAAAATAAAACAATCGGATACCTGTGATTTGTGTAATGATGAGCCTGAGACATTGGAACACTTATTATATAATTGTGTTGTAAGCACTAGCTTCTGGGCAGAATTATCAGACTGGATAACACAGGAGACTGCAACACCTATCAATTTATCTGAAAGATTTATTGTATTTGGCGACATTCACAGTGGTGACAAGGCAATAAATACTCTGTTCTTGCTAGCAAAAATATATATTTATCAATGTAAAATGAGGAAACAAACTCCAAATTTAAATGTATTCAAAATTTTATTGACAAATTATTATAGATCAGAAAAGGTCAGTTACTACTGTGAATGTAAAGCCAAGAGTTTCACAAAAAGGTGGGTAAAGTGGACAAATTTGATAACTATATAGTATAATAGGGGTATCAGAAAATATACCTATATATATATATGTATATATAATGTCACACTTTTTATGTAACAGTGTTACGAAATACTTAGACTGTCTCTACCTCTTAACAGGGTGTAAACTCCACACATGAAGAAAGAAATTTGCTTGTTCCAGATATATGATTATTTAACATATACATGTATTTTTATACGCTGTGAACAATGTTTTTGCCCTGAATAAAAAAGAAAAAAAAAGAAAAGAAAAAAAGAACGGGCCTATATAAAGTTGCCGCTTGCATTTGTTAACTCTATCAGTGTCATGTCGAAATTATAAACAACCGGAAAGAAGATGGATTCAACTTTTCTGGTGATATCAACAAGAGAACCAGACCTTCACAATCTACCATGATGACGTCATCTTTCGTCATGATATATTTGTCTTCACATTATGGGTTAGGTCTCACCAATGTTTCGATACTTAGAGAAAACCACTTAATTTGCTAGTTACATGAAATGAAAGGAATGAATTTAGGTGAGAAAGTATTGAGAGAAGACGAAAGGCAAACCCCATCAATTTTTATTCATTGTATCTACAAACTATTTTCAAACATGCTGCATGAAGTGAGACAAAATGCATTGAAACAACAAAAAAAACCGTGCCCACCCAACCACCCGCCCATGAATATTGTATGACACTATAGTCTATTTTATGGATAACATCTTTATTGTTATGGAACTGACGTTTCGATGGAGATACTTCCAACTTTTTAATACAGGCGTCGAATCCCTCATTCAATATTCAGCCGTGATATATTAAAGAATTTTCGCGTGTTTAATCCAAAGACCTAATTCGTATAACATTCACATCAAAGCTAATATGGATGGTGGATATTGAAAAATATGTATCTCAGTTCATATAAATTAATTCGATAAATATATCTCATTCGAAAATGGATACTTGCCAGTTTCTTTGGTTACATTCTTGAAGCTAGATATACATTATGGGGTCATTCTGTTACACTGTGATGCATAATTGATATTGACAAACAAAAACAAATATTCGAATGCCTTCCTTTTGTACAAAAAGGTAATTGAAAAAAAAACCTACGAAAAAGAAGATCCAGTAAATATGAATTTGTCGATACAATAGATATCACTAGCAAGGGCCAGATCCGATATCAAGATTCAATAATCAGCCGCCGTCCATAAAGAAATTTCGCTTCAATAATCGCAAGACCTATTTCGTATGACAGTTAACTCCAATTCCAATGTGTATGAAATAAATACAAGAAAAACACAGTTCTCAATGATGTCAGCAAGACATAATGCTGTTCTATACATAAACTCCTAACCACTGATCATTATTCTTTATCCAAGTGAATTCCAAGTCGTGTCCAGAGTATCAGTATCGCTCTGAATGTGATGTTCATTTGGACACTATGTAAAAACACATGATATCCAAACAACCCCCAATCTTAATAAAGTAATATCCTATCAATGATCCCCAGTCGTACATGTCGCTATATAGAATCTTAAGTATTTCAATTGAATTTGGTGTTCTGAGCGCCCTTACCATGAATATATAATAGCATTATGACATCATGGTCGCATCTCGACTAATCCACTTGAAGTAGGGGAGGGGAGATAGGGTCACAGTGTCCGTTTACCCTAAAGTTTACACGAAAGACCAGTCCATATATCTACCCCGTATTATGGTGCCACAATCATGCAACATGAAAAGACACCCCGCCAGCGCGGCATCTAAGCCAAGCAAAAATTCTCTGTCATTAATGTTCCGTTCAAAGCACTATGAAGGGTTCTTAAGATTGGTGGACAATGGAAGTTACTAGAAGCCTTCAAGTGACATATACAAATGGGAGAGCAGAGAGGATTTAATTTTAATTATATTGAACAGCCTCGCACGTTATAACCAAAATCAGAACCTAGCTAAAATTCAGTTGCATTGTTCGGCTGTGTTATTTTGTCGCCAGGTATTTGTGGATCGCTCTTCTGTCAATTTTTGCAAATATCAGGGCAGTCTCGGCAAACTAAGATGTATATCTCTGTGATCAATTTAAGCGATACGCAAGAGGTGGGACAAACTTACGTTCAGACCTCAGACCCGAGAATACGGAGGACTCTCGGACGTAGCCTTAGTAGCTCAACCGCGCTGTTATTGCAGATGTTCATGTGAAGGCTTAAGCGGGATTCGATACGCTAGCTCGGTCGCTGTGATGACAGGTCAGCTCAAATAACTCGTCTGATGTTAATGAATGAGAATCGTGGACGTCTGATGCAGTAAACGTCTCAACATGGGGTAAGCCTGGTAAATGCAAGAATATCCAGAAAAACTAACCTGTAATGCCCGATGTCGTACGGCTTAAATTTCCAACCAAAACAATAAATGTACACATATTTTTTATTGTAAAGGTATATAGATTTGTGAACCTAACGGAGCGAGGGTGGTGTGAATTGGCATTTGGAGTCATTTAGCTCTGGATCGGAGGAAATGGCGGTCCCACTTTAAAGGCATTGAACAGTCCAGAAGATAATTTTATTGTGACGATTTCTAGACCATTCTTAAAGTGACGGTCACAATTGTCGCAGAGGCGAGCGAAGTCACTAGCGACGTGCTCAGTTTGAAATAGCCTATAGCATTGGGCCCTGCTTCGGAGGGCCAGTGTCTGGCTAATCCACAATACTTCGTCTTTCCCTACTGAAACGGAATCAGGTGTTTCTGCGTGTGATTTTGCACGTTGGATTAAGAAATTTGCAGCAACAGAGATGATGATGTGAATATCCATGGCAGTATTCCGATTCATATGATTATTCCTACTCTGTAACGATTAGCTGACTTTATAGACCATGTGAACTAACCCCAACCGTGTAGTACGGCGATGTGGAGATGGAAACTCCGCTCATGCAGGTGAAAGTTCGCTATAAGAATGTAAGTAATTTTCTGTGGAATTATCAATGCCAAGTTTGGTTTGCTACATTCAGAGACGGGAGGAAAGAAGAACCAGGAAAACTTTTCTAAATTCGTGGAGGCGCGTTTTACAGAGGGACAGTTTGTCATGCTTGTTGTTGAGGGAAACCCTTTAGTCCTATAAATAATGAGCCAATGGGAAAACTCGTTTTAATTCAAAATGGCGCGAGTCGGACGACCAATCGCTGGAGGAGTGAATTACAAGCGTCTAGTCCGTCATTCATAATCCAGCCGCCGTCCATTAGAGAACATCCGCGTCCATAATCCAAAGACCTATTCCATTTCCACATAACAGTATTAGCACCAAATTCAAAAAGACAAAAGTATACATAAACATAGGCTTGTTTCCTGCAAGAGAGAAGCGGTCAACAATTTTCAATGATGCCGGCAAGACATCATGATGTTCCAAAATATCAAATCCGTATCGCTGATCAGTATTCTTAATCCATAATATTCGTTATAGAGTCGTCATCTAAAAATGATGTACCTCAGTCACGCTTTGATTGTGACTGTTCATATGAGTACCATGAGGATCTTGAAGTACATGGGCTCAGACTGTCACTATCTGTTAATACTTGAATTAACTGATAGTCATACAGTCTAGAAATCCAGGGATGGACTGTTTGAATATCCCTCTCGCTAGGGCATGAACTCCCTCAGGTTCAGGAGAACTACACTACAGGGAAGGGCCCAGTAGCCATTACAGCTGCCGAGACTCTACCACATCCCTCCCCGTTTTGCAAAAGATGTCCCAGTATTATAAATAACACATCTTTCTCGTTACTCAGTCATTTGAAAGCATCGGATAAAGTTCATCATGAAGGTGGAATGGAGGGTATGTACACTAATGTTCCTAAGGTAGGCAACTCGCTCGGCCAAAACAGGAATAACAAAAGAAGTGGGGTATGTTTTGCAATTATTATCTCCGGTTACACATATCGGGGGCTTCAGGTAGGGACTGTCACTTTCTAGTAGTAAGTGGTCCAGTGGAACTCGCTGGATAATCCTGTCCATTTCTGGGTGGCGACTTTCTTGCAGGATCAAGGGCGAAAAGGCAATTTTCAGGTTTGGAAATGTGTCAAGCCATTGCCGGCCGACACTCCACGATTCGTCAAAGCAATGTAGATAGATGAAGTGATCCGATTTAAGTACATTACTCTCAATCTGGCGGGCGTCCTGGTGGGCCTGACCTGTCCCAGATTCAGGGACATGTAGAGGGACAGTTGCCTTTTGTGATCCCGCCATATCGAGCATCCGTCGCAGCCCTTGTCGTTGTTTCCTAGCCACCTTGGATGAATCACTTGCTTGTGAATAATCTAGTCCAATTTCCCCCAGCCCTACTGTGCCGAAAGATAACAGCTCCTTTACGCGATTGAAGGTGGAATCCGTCATGTCCGTTGCTTCCTACATAGCCTTGGGGTGGATGCCAAAACTGCAACTTATCCTCTTGTCAATGATTAACCGATGTATTGATCAGGACCGTGGTCAAATGAAATTAGCAACTGCGAACCGGAATTGTGCTTTATACTCTGGTAGCGGTTTACACACAGCATCTTCCACCTCTCCTAAATCAGAGAACCTACCACGCGATAATAGTGCATCAAGACGGAAATGAGCGCCAATAATTACATGGCCACAGTGGACGGTAAAGCCTTGGCATGTACAGGGTAAACAGACGTGAACAGGGCCTCGGCAGTACAATTTTTTCGAAATACTTTAGTTCCTTTCGCTGATCCACATTCAGCTCAGAAATCAGTGCTGCAATGATGCTCCAATGAAACAGGGCGGCTACACAGGAAGGTGGATTGAATGTTATGGTCAATGGCAAGAATCCCCCCAACGACGCAATCAGAGACAAAGGTTGTCTCTCTGTTCTATCAGAGCGAGGTCCAGCTGTGAATATCTCCAGGCAAACCTCGAGATAATGGAGCAGTGAGTTGATATCTCCCACTTCCATGTTGGTCAGTAAGAGCACAAACATTCCGACCATTCGCCCAGTCATTCCGGTTCCCGCTGGTGGTCAAACTGTCCATCAGCGGCATGGGTTTGTAGATGAGACTTCAGATGACCCGGCTGATCAATCTGCCTCTTGCAAAAGAAACAAGCAGTGTTGAGTGCCACAAACCGAGTTATTACATGTCGACGAATATGGGGTCATCTGACATCAGCTCGGATGCAGGACCATCCATGTTAAACAATACGTTTGGATGTTGATCACAAAGAGGGTGCCCACAATACAGAAGCTACCAATGTTACTGGTGGTCTCTGTATGGGGAGCACGCAGTCAAGATTCTAAAACTCAGTCCAAACTCTCGAGAGAAATTTTAGCCGTGTCAGTTGTGTCAGGTGTGTCGGGATTGACAGTCGGCAAAGTGTCCTCCTTTTGCTATAAATTCTATCAATATAAAATGGGAGGTATAAACATAAACCATACGGGTACAAGACGAAATCCTCAACAACTGTATTAGCCAGTTTCTGGAGAGAAAATAGTGCAATTAGTGACAATTATTGAAATAGTAGTTAAATGAGAGTGATGAATGACACTTGGGTTAATTAAAAACGGTATCCCTTACTACCTATTAGTTAAAATCAGTGTGCCTGACTCGAGTGAAGGTGTCGTGAATATTATACGTAACTATCTCAAACCGCCACCATATGCCACATAAATGTAAGAGATCAGAAGTTTGACAGGACCTTCAACCACGAACTATATACAGTACCCTCGAAGCGATTTGGTATCGTAGAGGCCCTACCACTTCGTGTTGTCCTATCCCTTCTCCGTTCTACACTGTTACAAGCAACCGCCCTCCTAGTTGCATCAACATCATCGGAAATCAGAGCTAACCCCAAATCTACGAAGATTTTACATTCATCCCTGTCAATGAGTGCTTCATGATGACACTCTTTCTCCTGTCTTGATGTCGAATCAATCAGTGCCGGAGTCGTGACACCTGTCGGTGTAGGGTTCGGTGTTAATGGATTCGGTGTTGATGGGTCAGACTCAAGACCCGATACCTCCGAAATAGGGATATTAGTAGAATCTTTATAGCCAGGCTGGGAGCCCTCGATCTTTAAAAATCTGTAAACGATCGTGATAAATAACATATTCCCTTCTTCGGTTCCGTACCTTGAACAGAACTGGCGATGTTACCTACGTAACTACCGTGGGACCATTCAACACCGGCTGCTGCCTCTTACCTCTCCCCACCCTACAAGCGGAATTTAGTTTATAAACGACATCACCGACTGCATACAGTCGTTTCTTCACGGTGGGATCATAGTCCTTCTTCTGTCTCTTTCGCGTACTTCTTAGGGGTTGACCAGCTGTTTGGGGAACTTTCAGCAGGGTAAACTTCAACAACTTTCTCACATACCCCACTGGATCCTCTCTCTCGAGTTGTGCATAAGCGGTCCCAAACATCAGATCGGCCGACTGGTTAACTTTGCGGCCAAACATCATGTTCGATGAGAAACCAGTCTTCCGGTTTGGAACTGCCCTAATGGCTCTCCTTAGCAGAGGCAAATCTTCCTCCCGAGAATTCTGATTCTCCATGGATATAACAGCGTGTGGCCTGCAATATAACCCTATTGTACCTTTCAACTTGTCCATTTGAGGAGGGGTGATATGGGTTAGTACGGGTTTTGGTAATCTGTAATAGGGCACAAACTGTCTGAATAGGTTACTTTCAAATTTACGACCTTGATCTGTGTGAAGTTTCAAGGGGCAGCCAAAAGGTGCAATGCATTTCTTAACTAGGGGTTCTGCCACTGATTCCGTCACTTGGTCCGGCAGACTCTAGCACTCCAGTCACTTTGTAAATTGGTCGACTAACACCAGGATATAATTGTTCCCCAGCCCAGTCTTCTGGAGGGGTTCAAGAATGTCAACATCGAAACGCTCCAAAGGTGCAGCAGCGTGATGGGACATCCGTGATGTCTTCTGCTTTCTATTAGGTTTCTTCAGTTGACCACTAAATCCACAGATTCGAACAAAACGGTCACAGACACTTTTGAAGGGAGAGTTGAGACTTACACAACCACAAGTGTTTCACTGTGGAACTGAGTAGAAACAATTCCCTGTCTTCGGATAAGTAACCATTCTACTCACATGATCAAAGTGCTCAAATCTTCAGTTGGCTACTAACTCCACAGATTCGAACGAAACGGTCACAGACACTTTTGAAGCGACTTTAGCCACTTTGAACCTTGACAATGGTCTTGTCCCGATCCCAGTGTCCTCAGATACGGCGTCCTGACTGTGAAACAGAACTTCCTGACGAAGTGAGTTCGGCATTATCAGCAGCCAGCGTCCATGTGGTACATCTTCCTACCAGCACTTAAGTACTTCACATTGGAGGGAGAGTTGAGACTTACACAACCACGAGTGTTTCACTGTGGAACTGAGTAGAAACAATTCCCTGTCTTCGGATAAGTAACCAGTCTACTCACATGATCAAAGTGCTCAAATCTGGATCAGTGAGTTGAAGTCGTCGAAGATCCTTTTTCTTACGAAGTAGGCTACAGATCGCAAATTGTCCGGTAATGAGTCAGTCAGTCCATCCGAATCCTTTCGTCGGCAAAATAAGGAGAACCGTTGACATTAGAACCTTGATTTTTGGCATGAACGTGGATTAGGGCATTGTTACCAGCAAGTTCTGAGTTGACCGAATTCTGATTAAAATTTGATTTATAATTATTTTTTTTATTATTTGTTGATGGCTCAGCGAGTACACTGTCATGCCCATCGGGAACCCTTGGCTGTATGTTTCACTGTATATATAACACAGTGGTGGGATATGCCATCCGTAATTGTTTTTATGAAATAGGAAATGCTAATTTTCCATCATTTGTTAGTGCATTTATCTACACCGCTATGCCAGCCTCAATACACACAATTCAGTATATTGTTATAGATATATGTAAACTGTGGCCTTTAGCGTGTATCCTATTTCACATCCAAACATTTCATCACTGACCACATGCAGGCTTCAAATTCAGGTCAAATTACCCACTGATGGTGACATATCCTACATCAAGCAATTAAGTCAGCCTGGTGCAATAACCCAGCAAAAGAAAGAAAGATGTGGTATCATCCTTCAGATTAGTCTGTGTGAGCGACAATGATAACAGTTTACTGAGGGTGAAACAAAGCCATGACGGCATGTTTAAAGGGTCTTCTTTTGGTAGAATTTATCTAGATAAGGCGCCGTTTCCAATTATCGTTCGCGAATGAATCGTATATTTCGTCAAATTTTCTCGAAGTCGCGATTTTCCAAGGCGCGAGGGAATGGTTTTTTTTCTTCAAAATAAACGATTCATTCGCGATCGCTGTTCGAATGGTTTTTATTTTCTGTTGGCAATCGTTTTTCAATCGCGAAAATTCTCGCGAATAAAAAGCGATATCGCGATTCAATCGTTTTTTAATCGAGAAAATATAAGCGAGGATTATAGCCGAAAGTAGTACGGGAAGGTTTAGCCTGACTGACCCGCATACACGTTCGAGTTTCTGTATCATAAAGACTATATAAAGTTCGATCATTTTTTCTTCTTCCTTTTCCGTTCTTCTTTGCCTTGTGTAAAACTATAGCGTGTTTCAGTTCAGTTGGCGGTTATATAGATACGATGGGGATATTGAAAGAAATTGAAAATATATATATATATATATATATATATATATATATATATATATATATATTATAGGGTCCATCGCCAACAAATTAATACGCCTGCATTAAGACACCTAAAAGTCAGTAAACACATAGCCGATTGTGCTGGCCATCTTGAAACTAAATTCAGTATTTTCCCCTTTTACAAAGTGAAAACAGATGACAACATCAGGCGACAAACGATGGAACAATACTTTATTAGCAAATTCCGATGTGAATTAAACTGTTGAATTGTTATACTAGAATTGTTATAACAGACTAGTTAATTAACGCCAGTGTCAGTCAAGTTATTGAGGTGGGAGCAGACGTAATTGTATAGCATTGAACGGCCTGTCTGAGCAGGTAAATAAGCCGTTGGAGATTATATCACACAACGACTATGACGAACACAAGGCCTACTGTAATTACTTATTCCTACGAAGTAGGCTACAGATCGCAAAGTGTCCGGTAATGAGTGAGTGAGTGAGTGAGTCAGTCCATCCGAGTCCTTTCGTCGGCAAAATAAGGAGAACCATTGACATTAGAACCTTGATTTTTGGCACGAACGTGCATTAGGGCATTGTTACCAACAAGTTCTGAGCTGACCGAATTCTGCTGAGAATTTGATTTACAATTATTTTTTTTATTATTTATTGATAGCTCAGCGAGTGCACGGTCATGCCCATCGGGAACCCTTGGCTGTATGTTTCACTGTATATATAACACAGTATAAAACGTGATGGGATAATGAAATAGGAAATGCTAATTTTCCATCATTTGTTAGTGCATTTAACTACACTGCTATTACCAACTTGCCAGCCTACACACAATTCAGTATATTGCTAGAGATATATGTAAGCTGTGGCCTTTAACGTGTATCCTATTTCACATCCTTGAAACATTTCCTCACAGATCACATCAGGCGTCAAATTCAGGTCAAGTTACAGTTACGCACTGTTGGTGAAATATACTACATCAACCAATTAAGTCAGCCGAAGAAAGAAAGATGTGGCATCATCCTTCAGAATAGTCTGCGTGAGCAACAACGATAAAAGTTTACTGAGGGTGAAACAAAGCCATGACGGCATGTGCTAGTTTAAAGTGTCTTAATTTATTTTCTTTGGGTAGAATTTAACTAGATAAAGTAAGTAGACGGTATTTATTCGTCTTTGTACCGATTATGCTCAGGAGAATGGCATGAAATCATTATCTTGTGCAGAGAAGGCGTTGATCTTGAGTTGAATTACCGTAAACTACATAAATGCTACCTTTCTACTATAGTACTATATATAAAAATTTGTTGTATTGTTGGGAAAATAATGCGATTCAAAAAGTTGTTTTGATCCTGGACAAGGGCACTGAAAACCATTAAAGAGATCGATATATTTTCACACGTAAAGCTTGAAATCTACTGAACTTTTTTATTATTCAATCTGTTTTCTTTAGTTAACAAATTGTAAAATTAAATCGGCGATAGTTATTTATTTTTGGAATGAAGGCGCAGCAGGAGATTGTTACAACAAGTCTTGAGCTGACCTACTTTTGATGAAAATTTCTGCTGATTTTTGATGAAAATCACTGGCGATTCTGACTTGGGCGGTGCCCATCTTAATATAGGCAGGATTCTAACTGGGGGCGGGGATTTCCAAGAGTTCAGTTCGCGTTCCGAGTCCTAATGCCTACTCTACTTCGTAGGTCCTGTGACGTTAGTCACACTGCTCATGTTGTATTCATCGTAACTTTTTCGAGATCTCCTGTAAACTTGTAGAAACTTGTTTAGACTTGTCCAACGGACATGCATCTGTTTGTATATATAAACTTTGTACATTCGTATTGTATCAATATTACAAACGTGTATCATGCTATTGAAAAGTGGGTGAAATCCACGATACCGGTTTAGCAGTATAATATACAGTTTTATCTCATATTCTACATTATGTGTAGTGTTTTTCTCTATATATATATATATACATAGGAATAATTATGCATATAATTATATCTATAATTATTATATAATTATATTTACATATATTTTGTACGGGACACCGGCCCGGATATGGTCAGATTGAGTCATTTGCACTTGCAATTTCGTCTATTATTTTGAGTATTTCTGTGTTTTAAAGCTGGTATTATTCCAGATTTCTTGTGTAGTGTTTTTCGTGAACGTTTTTGGCATCTGTGCGTGCTGAAATTTTGAGTTGATTCGTCAGATTTTCGCTGTTCGCGTGGTTTTTTTTGTCCTACGATCACCATTTTCCTTGTGTAGATAGATGGCGCTGTATTGAATATAACATTGTCATACGGGGCTTTTGAGGCTTCGAAAGCACTTAATTATTAATATATAGCGCGGGCTATTTGTAAAACTTTTCACAACTGTCATTATTTTTTTGCTTGTTTGTTTGGTTGTGTGAATTTAATCTTTTCTGGAGCTCTCTGGGTGGGAGTCTTGTTGTGTGGCTCCCTAAAGTGGGAGTCTATAAGCGCAAAACCTCACAGTTGCCTGGCTTGTGGGATATTTGATGGTAGATGAATACGTATATTTTCAATAAATTGTGAAAATTAATAAATACAAAGGGTAAATATATATATATATATATAAGAAATGATTCAAAGAAAATAATGACATTGATTATTTTTCACAATTTGATGAACATACACGTATACATTCACCATCAAATATCTCACAAGCCTGGTAATTGCAGTATGGAAAACACTGAAAGTGGGCTGAACGCGGTTTGCTTGGCAAGATGATCAATGTCTCGCATTTGGCTGGAAAGGAAACCTTGACCATGCGAAGATGTGTTTCAAAAGCCCTGTATATTTCAGGTCACGTGACTTGGTAGCTGATGAATCAAACAACGCCCCTCACCGCGTATGATACTATATGTGAAATGACTGCTTATTCAATGAAATATGAATATAAAACGTCTTTGTATGTCCGACAGATTTTCAAATCTCACATTTAAATCTTTAGTTTTGCGAAGAAAAAAAAACGAAATCTTTAACCGATGATCGTACTCGGACGAGAATTTTTTTTGGTTAATCCAGTAAGAGATGAAATTATATAATATTCAGTTGGTTTCTGGCTTGAGCTTCCCTTTGGAATCATTCAAGTTCATTTATCAAAATGTAAAATTAAAATAAAAAGTATTGTACATATGCGAATCCAACCGTTATATGCGATTCAATCACCATTGTGATATGTATTTGATATAAATATGAAATCACTGCCGCGAATATTCTTATAATAAATAAAATTAACTTGATGGTGATTTTGTTAACTTATTCACATCTCAATAGTTTAAAAACTGTACCAAAACATGAATGTATACCCTTTCCTAATGTATGTTTTACTATAACAAAATATACATATTTAATTACACTATTTTTCATCCTAATTAACTTAGAAATTCTCGGCTGGAGGGCTAAGCTGTTCTGGGTTATCCGCCATGTGCCCATTCACACCTCTATCAAGTCTGTCCCGTAATCATTCTGATAATGCAATCAAAGACGAACTCAAATCCACTCATGACCTTATTAAATAAACATGTAATTTTGCCATTTACGCTTCGCCAGAGTAAATCTGAGCGCGGACGTCACAGGAAGCATGGTAGAGGTATGTGTATAGATATTTCCAGCATACGCCCTACTTCGGCTTGTAAGAGACTATAGATCGTGAATCATATTATCCGGTTATCTTACGCATTTATACAGTATAGTAATATAGGTTTCCCATCGACAAATCCGCAACCAGCATTAAATGTAGTTCCCAGTTCGCGGATAGAGCGGCGTACGACGGCAACACGGCCTATGTGTCAGATATCACTCCGCCTCACGATTCTCTCGCACCTTGAAAAAAAATGATTCTCTCGCGATTGAAGATTCGCGATCAAGAACGGATCGCGCATGGGTAAACGATTCAAAAACGATATCGCGAGAGAATGTTTTTTTTTTCAGAAAACATTTCAATCGTTTTTTCTCATTTTTTTTCTCGGTATCCTCGCGACTGATTCACGAATGATCGTTTTTCAATTGAGAAAATTGAAGAAAAATCGCAACTGAAGAAAAAACGAATAATGGAAACGATCCCGAAAGTAACTTTGATCATGATGTGAAAATATGATAACTTGAGTTTTTTATCTACCTCTTGAATATTGACTATATATCACACTTGGATATAATTTAAACAAAAAAATTACATGTGTAAACAAAATATGTCTAAATTTTTCTTGTCATTTCAAATCTTGGTCCATTTTGATTCCTTGATTAGGGGATACAGAATCACTGCCACGGAGTGTGTTGGTGTGTCACAGCAATGCAATTCCGATTCACACAACGAAGCTGAGGTGGTTTAACGTTTATCAATGAAGAAAATCACCGATCAACCGCCATAGAATATAATGTGAAACAAGAAAACCAGAATAGTACATTCATCAGATTGCCCATACTCAAAATGTGTTGTCTCATATATCTAGATAACAACGTGATGTAGAGACTATTTATTCGTCTTTGTACCGGTTATGCTCAGGAGAATGACATAGAATCATTATTATCTTGTGCAGAGAAGGTATTGGTCTAGAGTTGAATTACCGTAAACTACATAAATGCTACCTTTCTACTATAGTACTATATATAAAAATTTGTTGTATTGTTGGGAAAATAATGTGATTCAAAAAGTTGTTTTGATCCTGGACAAGGGCACTGAAAACCATTAAAGAGATGTAAATGTATTTTCACACGTAAAGCTTGAAATCTACTGAACCTTTATTATTCAATCTGTTTCCTTTAGTTAAAAAATCGTAAAATTAAATCGGCGATCGTTATTTAATTTTGGAATGAAGGCGCATTAGAAGACTGTTACCATCCAGTTCTGTGCTGACTTACTTTTGATGAAAATTCCTGGTGATTCTGACTTGGGCGGTGCCCATCTTAATATAGGCAGGATTTCAACTGGGGGTGGTGATTTCCAAGAGTTCCGTTCGCGTTCGTGTCCTAATGCCTACTCTACTTCGTAGGTCCTGTGACGTTAGTCACACCGCTCATGTTCGAATAATGATCAAGTCATGGCATGTCTTGGGAATATTGAACAGTCCCGCTAGTTCCTAGTTCTGTTGTTGCCAAGGCACGCACTGTCAGTGGGAGAATGTCATCCACTTCGTCTTCGTATCTTGACCACTGTTGTTGAACCAGTGTACAGTAAGAACAACCCCTACATAGTAACAAGTCTAGGCCACAGCCAGCATGATAACAGTCGCAAAAGCCTATACCGTCTTGTATTCGTGACAGCCCATCGGCATTGGTGTGCTGCCTACCCGCCCGGTGGAGAAGCGGCATATCATATTGGCTCAGTTCCTCTAACCACCGAGCCAGCTGTCCCTCAATTGACTTGGAACTCAACAGCCACGATAAACTATGAACAGTATTACATATAGATAAATAGATAGTTTATTGCATGAATTGTGCCCCAGAAGGGCTAAGACGCATAGATACATGTACATACATACATACATACAAATATGATAATAATACCTATAATTCTGTCTGTGACTTTGTGCTTTGGTCTTTCTGATTAGGGTATTGGCAATTTAAAAGGGAACCCCAGCGTTCTAGGTCCAGTTTTAGGTCACGGTTACAGAGACATTAGTTTTGAAGTTTAAATCTGCTAATGATGTAATTTATTGGAAATGGTATTTGGTGAAGTCACCAAATGAACTCAAGATAATGACTAGATTATGCTGGAATTGTCACAAAGCTATAAGCCCAATGTCTTTCTTTGTAATATTGCTTATTTACAGCATCATGAAAACTAGTTCTAAAAGTTATAAGTATTTATAGAAATACGGTTCTCATGACGTATCAACAGATTATAAAGGGCTTTATTTTGGAAACTGCACGGATTAACAAATATGAAATAACAAAGGAGTACTCATGCGATTCATATTTATTAAAAATTCATTTCAGCTAACACACCTCCTTCCACAAGTTAATGGATTGCAGAGGTATCAGAATCTTAAATTTTCGTATTTGTCTATCTAATCAACTCACCAATAGCTTATTTCCATATAAATTTTTTACCAGAAACGTTTCTCAATTCAGAAAGCTTCTCATCAACCAGGAGAAATGTTTTCATGCAAAAAAATGTAAAAAAAAAAGAAATACCACACTGTATAGTATATGTAGTTACCGTACTGTTTATAGTATAGCATACTGTAGTCACGTATTTTAGATCTATTCCCTACTAACCGTTTCTTCTTTTCCAAACTTTAATCACTTTCAACACTCTAAATCAATTTTGTTCTACTTCACCATTCCGGCGGCATCTCTAAATCATTTTGATAAAAATGGCCAGGAATTACGGCCCGAAAAACAAAGGACAGACATTTCGTAGACGACGTCAGTCCAACCATTCGACCCCCAAAAATACCGACAATCAGACATTTTCGGCATTCTCTCGTCTGGTCAAGGTATTATATCAGGTGCTACAATGCCTGCACCACATTGGCTTACTAGAGGAGCATTTGGCTCCCTCCCCAAATCACTTATACGAAGAGTTGATGATATGAACAGCTTCTTCAAACCAGCTCAGCGAGACTCTGACTTTGATTTCGGCATTGGACTGATAAACCAAAATTGGGCAACTAAAAGTCTACAGGAGCTTGTTAAACATTACAAAAATTGTCTTCAAAAACTGAAGTCACAGGTTATTTCGGCCAAATCTTCTAAAGACCTGGACTTCGACCGTGCTATTTCTAACGCCTTAAAATGGGGAAAACAAAATCATAAAGCCAAATTAACAGAAACCACTATCTCGGCCTTTCGGAAATTTATTTCGGACCTCGACCCCTCGGTGTCGGAGAATCGTTCGGGTAGAGTTCGACAACCAACTACCACTCCTCCGGCATCTCTGCCTTCTACAAGTACACGGTCTCCGTCTCCGCCTGTTATTTCATCAGCATTGCCAACCTCGCCCAGTTTGACACATGCTGCCAGGTCGCATTCCCCATCTCCCCGTGTTCTACATCCTCCTACTTATAACCTTCCTTCGGTCTCATCCACCCCCACTCGGTTATCTAACTCTCTTCAGACTAATCGCCCTTCCAACTTGTCATCTAACACATCTAATCTAACTAACCCGGGTGTCTCTAGTACTAACTCCTATGCTGACACCGCAAGATCACCCCCAACGGCCGGTGTTCGTACACCATATCGCCGTATTCAAAATTCAAAATTCTACCAATTCAGGCACAATGTTTCTGATAGACAGGGAAAAATGAACTGGCGCCTCCAAAAAGTCAGCAAAAATGTCCTTCTTTGGGGTGCTTCGAATCTTTCTCGGATTAATCTAGAACCACACCCTGATGTTCAGGTCGAATGTTATCCTGGTGCCCAGTTCAAACATTTTCGGAATATGGCTAGCCATTATCGCCACGGGTCTTCCCAGCCCCAACAAATTCTGCTAAACATTGGAGTCAATAACAGACAACTTGAGCCACCATTTGCCAAACAAGAAATGAGTTTAATGATGAGTTCGATCCGAAAAGCTTTCCCCCGCGCAAAATTGTATTTTATCGAACTCCAAGTTTCGGATCTTCTACCAGCCAGTGAATGTCATTGCATAGAATCTCTAAACCAAAATGCTGAGCACATTAGGCATTTGGAAATTATCAAGAAAATTGACCCTGAATTCTTTTCTGTCGGCGACGACAACATCCACTGGACTGAAGATACAGCAAACTATCTGTATAAACACTGGCTCCATACAATAGATTTAAACTAAATTTGGGAGAGGGCACGTGCCGCCCTAATTTTGGCTTAGGAACTAGCATAGTTAACCTAACCAATAATCTTGTACTAACCAAATCTGATCAATCCCTTCTCAGCCACGGTCTCTCTTTTGTGCCTACTCCTAAACCAAGCACAGGCATGGATGCACATATGGAGACCAAGGGATACGAAATTATCATACCTTTCAAAAATAAACTTCACTTGGCTGATCGCTATAGAAACTCTGTAGGAGAAAAAGAACCCTTCACGGCTAATTCCGGGTATATCCCCGAGAACGTCGATCCTGAAATTCCAAAAGCTGTAGATAATCTTTCAACTAGAGTTCAGGCTTTATTAACAAGTGGTAGGTTTGGAAATTACCAAAATTTGTCTATTTCGGAACGCCGCTCCCTATCTAAATTACGTCACAATAGAAACATAGTCCTTAAGCCTGCAGACAAAGGCTCTGCCACTGTTATCTTGTCAAGAGAAAACTACATTAAAGAAGCCCAGCGTCTGCTCAATAATCCTAGGCATTACAAAAAACTAAACAAAGAAATATGGCCTCAAAATTATGCTAGATTTCTTCAAATTTTGGTCCAATTAAAAGAAAAACAAATTATTTCCGACAAACAGTTAGAGTATCTGGCCCCTAAGAAACATGAAGCAAAAATGAGACATTTTTACAGTTTGCCGAAGATCCATAAGCCGACTGAAAAATGGGCTGATGAGTTTACCCCGCCGGGCCGACCTATTGTTTCTGATTGTGGGTCTGACTCCTACCACATTTCCAAATTTATTGACTATCACCTGACACCAATTGCTAACCGGCACCCTAGTTATCTAAAAAACACCGAGGATTTTCTTGCCAAATTATCCCAAATCAACGTTCCTCCGAATGCTCTTCTCGTCACCATGGATATTGAATCAATGTATACCAATATTGATATAGATGGTGGAATACGTTCGATCAAAAACGCTTTTCAACAGTTTCCCGATCCTAAAAGACCAGATGACGAAATTCTTGAACTTTTGGAACTTAGTCTTAAAGGAAACGATTTTGAGTTTAATGTAGAAATCTATCAACAGGTCAGTGGATGTGCTATGGGGAAAAGGTTTAGTCCAAACTTCGCATCTATTTACGTAGCTCAGTGGGAAGAAGAGGCTTTAAGGAAATGCGACAAACAACCGCTCTTGTACCTTCGTTTTCTGGACGATATTTTTCTTCTTTGGGATCACCCTAGAAAAGATCTCGGGCCATTTATTGACATTCTGAACAGCCATGATCCCAATATAAAATTAGAAGCAGTAGTTCACGAATCCTCTATTGATTATTTGGATGTCACAGTCTACAAAGGTCCCGGGTTTGCCAATACTGGATATTTAGATTACAAGGTATTTTTCAAACCTACCGACACACATGAACTTCTCCATGCCAAATCGTTTCATCCTCCACATATGTTTAAGGGTATAATCAAATCACAAATCATCCGATTTCACCGGAATTCTAGCAATCTCCAAAATTTCAATCAGTCTTGTTCAGTATTATTCCAAGCATTGAAGCCTACAGGCTATTCAGCTCGTTTCCTGCGTCGAATCAAATCGAACACCCTCCGAGAGATCACCTCACAACCCTCAGACGACACCCGTAGGTCTGAACCCGTTAGGATCAAACATAATCGCCCCAACGTCGGCGATGATCAAACTCAAAAATGCCTAAAAGATCGATGTAAACTTGATGCTTTCATCGCGACTCGAACATACTTCAAAAGTGAACAAACGAGAAACAAATATCAACTACAAGACCATCTCACCTGTGACTCGGTGAACGTAATATATCTCATTACGTGCAAAAAGTGTCTTAAACAGTATATTGGTGAAACAAAAAGGGCATTTAGGGAACGAGCCACCCGTCATCAATCTGATATTTTTCTCGAAAACGACGGTCCGGTTAACGACCATTTCAATCTCCCAGGACACATCCTCCAGGAACATTTTGAGATCATGCACTCTAACCTCAGAAGGTGTAAAAAAGGTGTAAAAAAGGTGTAAATCAAACGTTTACACCTTCTGGGTTCATGTTTACATCCTTAGGAGGTGTAAATAAGGTGTAGAAAAGGTGCAAATGTATGAAGATTGCTTCCAACCCTGCTTTTACACCCGTAAAGGTGTAAATTTATTGGAAGGTGTTAAAAAGGTGTAAATACTTAATTTTTCATACACATTTGGAACTTAATTTCTATGTTGCAGAAATGTATTTCCTTGTCATGCTTTCGGTAAACCATCAACATTTTCAAGCACCCCAACTTTTTACACAAAACTAAATCAATGGATCTAACAATTTGATCAGTCTCTCCAACATTTGAGCAAAAATTCTGATGGAAATATTACAAAAAAACGAGCTGCAGACCATAAGAGTCAATCCCCCCGTCAGTTTCACGAGGGAGTGAATATTGAACAGCCGCTCAAGTGTTTTCGCTCAAGGTTGAGCTCAACACTAGAGTGGGAGGGGGGGACGTTCTGAGGTTTTGAATATCAACATTATACATGTAGTAAATGTTATGTATCATGCAGAGTCGACAAAAGCATGTTGTTTGTCGACCAATGTAAGAAGTTATCAGATCGATATCTACAGTGCTGATAACTGCTCAGCTATCAGATAAAGTGATTTTGAACTTCATTCCAATGGGGGATTTGCACAATAAGCAGTGAATAAAACGGAAATTGTAAAATTATGGGCTTTGATTGATCCACTGAGACAGGAAGGTGTGAAAGAGACTTAACGGTTCGAAGTGATAATCATGACAGCTTGTTGTGCATGTTATCCATTAACAATTGCGCGATTATCGTCACAAATTATTACTTGATAAAGCAATGGTTACCATTCTCTCCGACCCCTTTTGACACACCAAAATCATAATCCGCGGCCTGCCTTTGTCTCATATCCCTTTGACGCTAACGCCAAGCTTTGGTTAAATTGTACATATCGGTGATGATTCTATTGCTCAATTAGTTTTTAGTTTATTCTGCCAATGCCTAACAATATATTCATCGCTTCTATTGTTCATTAATTTGTAAATAAGCATGGCTCCGCTTCTCATGCTGTTATTTATTTTAATATTTAGCACTGCAAAAGATCTTAAATTAACAAAATGTACCCTGAAGTTTAAATAAAATATTGAGTTGATGGGCCGCGAAATCCGTATGGGAAGCGGCTCTTAAACTAAAATTTCAATCAATCATGCTGTCCACCATTTCCAATATATGCACACGCGATATTAATTCCAAACAAACATATATTAGGATAAATTACGTACAGCCGGTTTTTTTTCACGTCGCTCGTTCGGTGCTGTTCGGTCCATTAAAGTGGACTTTCTGCGAGATGGCGACTTGCCCGCTGTTGATCGGGGAGAACCGAAAGAAAATCGCTTTACCTTTTGCAACTCCCAGCCTGTCGGACCTTGCAGATCATATTTCACAGAATGCTACCTTAGCTGATCTAATTGGCATTAACGACGTAACCTTCCAGGTAAATATGCCATTTTTTCATATTTGTACAATATAATTGCCCCTGTGAACCCAGGTCGGAGCAGGGAGATGCATGTAAATATGTATGTATTTAGAGGCTGAAGAAAATGTTACATCTTACAGACAATTTATAACGGAGAATATATTTTTATACTGTCGGAACAGATGATCGAAACATAGTTCAACTATGCTAAAAATGTGACTCGATTGAGTATTTTCTGTTGCTCTCGGTATTTCATTCAACTTTTGCCGACAGAACCGAACAAGCTCGAAACTTTGCCGAATCAACATACATGCGGGAAAATACGGTGCTATGATAACATACACTTTTGCGAAATTTGATTAATATAATCTGCTCAGAGATATTGTTTTATCCAATCAACTTAGTGACGCTTGAAAATATAGAAATTCTATTTAAATCTCATCAATAGTAGGCCCCTATATGAGAGAAAAACGAGTCAGAACTGGTTAGCCTGGTGCCCTGATTATGGAGGTGCTTGTTACCCTATACCATAGTGTTCGGGAACCAGATTATAAATGATACTAGTCAATGCGCATGCTCACAAGGATCACGTGGGAGAAAATGGAGGGCGGTTTGATTTTCTTCGAGAAGGCTTGTTTCAAACTTTGCGAAATCGTGTCGATTTATCCCACTATAGTCACACATATTTGTAAGTATTATCTTCATTAGATAGGAGTGCAACTACCTCGAACACGTCACTGTTGAAAATGTGCTCCAAAATGTTCAGCTCGCATAAAACTGGGAGTTCATTCAATGAATGCGAATCCAAAATGGCGGCATAAATTTGTTCAGTGATAGCTTTGCTCAGTTCAATGCAGTACTTATAGTGAATTTTAGTACGCAGTGGAATAGGAATAGTTAAAAACGCCCAGCCACTTGGAACGTTTGGGATATTTTGAGGTACTATTTACCCTTACTATTTACCCATATAATTTTACTAATATGAAACCAGAATTATATGATGTTTAAAAAGAGCCGGGCTGGACTGGATGTATCGGTTCTTGTAGGTTGTCTTCAACCCCTACGACTTAGTTTCGTGGGTATATGACGGCTTATTTTCGTGGCTATATGAGACAGATTGACTGATAAATTGTTTGCCACTTAGTTAAATGTGATTTATTTATTTTCCAGTTGTATGATGCTGATTTTGAAGAGTTCATGGACATCGAGCACCACGAGGAGATACCGGAAAAGTTCGAAATCCAGATATTACAGCATACGACAACAGATTGAGCATTTCACAATGTCCCAGAGCGTACTGATAAGAAGGTATCAACGATTCGTGTTCTCCTGTTTGGGGGTGAATCACTGTTATTCACAGACCATGAAAATATAATAATTAATTATGGCAGAACTAATGAAATAACCTAGTATTGTGAAATCTGACCGTAACCTTTGCTAATTTTAATAAGTCTTATAATTATTATTCACTTCTGGTTTTGTAGCTACACTGTGATCAATCGTTCCAGTTCAATGAATATGTGGATACATGTATATTTGATTCACCCTGTTTCTATGCAGACTACGCAGGATATAGCCAGTTACTTATGTGCGTCTTTAAATCGCAGTTGAAAAATTAATATTTTTCCCCATTTCAGGAGAGCACAGGCACTGGTCCAAGTGACACCGTGGAAATGCATTTTCAACATGAACTATCAACTATGTAAGTCAACTTTCTTACAGTCTGATTACCGTAGTTTTGTTTCTTTTCCAAAGAATGTAAATTTTGATTCAGTCACATGAGCTGGGTTCGCCGGGTGTCACTAAATAAGAGACCGATACAGACCGATAATTATAAAGGACAGACCTATACTAGATTACGGCCTCTAGAAGACATAATTGGTAGTTTGTGGTATTTTCTTGTGAAAACAGCTGTTGAAAGCGTAAAACGGTGTGGCAATCAGCTTCCCGCTAGGCCCTACGGGAAGCGGCACACGGCCGATTCGCCCACCTGTGTCGTCTAGCACCTTCCACGCACTCCCAGCGGACCGGTTCGGCAGGTGTGTTTATGCAAGAGCAGTAGTTACTGCGACAGATTCCACGAATTGGAACAAAGAGCTCGCTTTTCATGAGCATCAGTGATACCATTATTAATATTAATATAATTAATATTATTAATATATTAGTATTATTATTAATATGACCCAATATTGTATGAAATTTATCAGACACGAAATGACAAATTACGGTACATGAAGCGACAGAAGGCAATAAAAATCTATATTTATGGGCGGAGAATGGCACATTTCTATTTCACAGTTCGGGCAGTAACAGTAAGAAAAAAAGAAAGTAAAAAACCTGAACAAAAGATCCATCCGTTTCATTCCCACCTACCACCCAGAGATGAAATATATAAGGAAAATCCTGTTGAAATATTGACATTTTATCAAATCATGTGAATCACACACAACGAAAGTCTGGGAAAACCCAGTAATTGCATACAGAAGGAGGAAGAATTTGAAAGAAATGTTAAAGAAATCAAAACAATGAACATTGTGAATTGATACGTTATTTTACTGAAATAACTCGAATAAACCCGAAACACTTGTTTCATTCAACTTTATTTGTGTTCAATATGCTCCTATAATATCAAGTATGTGTAATATATCTCAGGAGAATTTGAAGCTGCAGGTCGGGGCGCTGGGCGAGTCTGGCGGGCGAATTGATCGTGCGATTCGGCCGTGCGACGCGCTTCCTATCGTAACGGGCGCAGCTAAATGCGATACCGTTTTGCGCTATAAACGATCGTTTTTTATGAGAAAATCCCACAAAGTACCAATTATGTATTCTCAAAGTCGTAATCAATTATACTTAGGTATCGGTCTGTATGTTTTTAGTACCGGTCTGTATCGGAAGGCAATGGGGGTGCCCGGGTTCGACTACTGTGTTGGGATTGACATTTTAAAACATATATTTACAATTTGTTTCTGTGTATATTCCCAGTTAACAAAAATGGAACTTTAATGCATCAAGTGATGAGTAACATTTACATTGTGGGATTAGTTTATCAGCTGTGGTTCTTACTGATTGTAGGATCGGGCCTAGCAGCAGAACACCTACTCTGGAGGTATGGTAGCACTCCATTTCCAGCTAACACCCTGCTACTGTACTCTCGATCGAGCCATTGGACTTTGCTCTACCAGCCTTTGATACAGACGCTACCTGGACACTCGAAAAGCAAAGCAAACAGACCCTTCAACAGCTCAAAGGCGGGGAATTATTGATGGCGATTTTTGTTACCTGTTTTACCCTACTCTCTCTGAGAGTTTTTGAGGCTGAGGCACCCCAGAAGGTTATGTACAAAAGTATTCCATGAGAGTTGGTGAAAGTTGGAGGCATAAGTGATATGAACATAACGTGCTCAATTTAGGTTGGGTTGGGATGCTTGTAGTTTTAATCGTTTGAACTTTGTGCTTCCAGGGATTGAGAGTGAACTATGATATTAGGGAGGGTTAACATGAAATGACCAATGTAAATGTGCGTTTTGTGATTTCCCTAATAAAATATATCATACATATATTTTGTGTTAATGTTCTTATTGTGTACCTCAACCAAGAGCCATTACTGGATGGTACGAACACCACTAATTCTCACTAAAAGGTGCAAATTAACACCTTTTGAAGGTGTAATTCTCACGAAATGGGTGTGTTTTAACACCCCTGGAAGATGGAATCGTCTCCAGAAGGTGTATTTTAGCACCTCTAGAAGGTTTAGTTTTCGTCAAAAGGTGTAAATAAACACCCAAGAGGGTGTAATCGCGGTCAAAAGGTGTACATTAACACCAATAAAAGGTGTAATTCTTACTAATAAGGTGTATTTTAGCACCCCTAGATGATTCAAATTTGCCCAAAAGGTGTGAATTAACACCCAAAGAAGGTGTAATTCAGTTGAGAAGGTGTAAATTAACACCACTGAAAGGTTTAGTTGTGGTCAAAAGGTGTAAATAAGCACCCATGGGATGCTGGGTTCCCAACAAAAATATGCTCATAAATTTGTCTGGGAGGTGCAAATTTTATTCAGAAGGTGTGAATGAACACCCATGGAAGGTGTAATGTGAGCAAAAAAGGTGTAACTTAACACCTTTTCGAGAAGGTGTAAATTTACACCTTTTGGAGAGGGTGTTAATTCACACCCAAAAGGGTGTTAGCCCTGGGACAAGCCATTTACACCCCGTAGAGGTGTAATTTACACCTTCTGGGGTAAGAGTGTGCCTATTGAACAAATCCCCACTCTCGCCACACAGGAAGAAACTGACGACCTGAGAGCGATACGCGAGACATTTTGGATCAAAACTTTACAAACACGATATCCTTTTGGCATGAATATCGATCCAGGCAAACAGTCTAAACGGGAGATAATACCTTTTGTGATTCCTTATAGCAGGCGATATGTTGAAGCCGCTCGTATGCTAAAGGAGGAATATCAGAATCTTCAACCTAAACTGAGGCAGCCACTCAATCTGAAGCCAATCATAGCCTACAGAAAGAATAAGAGTTTACGCGACTTACTAGTCCGAAGTAAACTATATCTTCTAACACAGGTTGGTGACTGACATTTACGATTTACTGCCATGGCACAAGCTAAACTATAGCAGCCTTTTAAAAACCATCAGAAACTTGTCTCTAGGAACGATTTTTTGGAAATGAGTTTTGTTTAATACATCCCTGTGCCAGTGCCTACATACTCACATAAAATACATACATACAAATATGATAATAATACCTATAATTCTGTCTGTGACTTTGTGCTTTGGTCTTTCTGATTATAGTATTGGCAATTTAAAAGGGAATCCCAGCGTTCTAGGTCCAGTTTTAGGTCACGGTTACAGAGACATTAGTTTTGAAGTTTAAATCTGCTAATGATGTAATTTATTGGAAATGGTATTTGATGAAGTCACCAAATGAACCCAAGATAATGGCTAGATTATGCTGGAATTGTCACAAAGCTATAAGTCCAATATCTTTCTTTGTAATATTGCTTATTTACAGCATCATGAAAACTAGTTCTAAAAGTTATAAGTATTTATAGAAATACGGTTCTCATGACATATAAACAGATTATAAAGGGCTTTATTTTGGAAACTGCACGGATTAACAAATATGAAATAACAATGGAGTACTCATGCGATTCATATTTATTAAAAATTCATTTCAGCTAACACACCTCCTTACACAAGTTAATGGATTGCAGAGGTATCAGAATCTTAAATTTTCGTATTTGTCTATCTAATCAACTCACCAATAGCTTATTTCCATATCAATTTTTTACCAGAAACGTTTCTCAATTCAGAAAGCTTCTCATCAACCAGGAGAAATGTTTTCATGCAAAAAAAAGTAAAAAAAAAGAAGAAATTCAGAACAATGTGGCAATTTTCAGAAAAATATGGCAACAGCATACTCTCCCACAGAAGTTTTAATTTTCCGTTTGAGCTCCCCTTTAAGTAATCAAAATTATCAAGACTATTCAAGGTTCGGAGAAGCCAGATGAGGGAACTATAAAATCCCGTAATACAAATATATATTTATATTATTTATTTATATATTTGGGACTAATGTTACAATCTTATTATATGTTTGGGCTTGGCATAATTAGGCTTAGTTTTTTTGTGTCCTAGCATCTAGGAAGTCAGAAAATCGTACATAATATTTGAATAATCGATAAATATATTGACAGCCCCTTGTCGCATTGATGCGTGAATTATCATACTATATTATTCGATAATGTTTTGGAAGTAATTATGATCATTTGAATAGAATTGTGCAAAAAAGTCGCATTTATCTGTGGCATATTACGTTACCACATTTTGTTTTGGCTTACTTTGCCCCCCCCCCCCCCGGAGAGGTCTCAAAAAGCCCAGGCCAGATAGGGTTAACCCAGAATATATTTTAATCGATAATAACTGATACATTTTCCACCTGAAGTTGCCAAAATTATCATAAATGTATAAGCTTATTGGTTCTTTATTGTATTTGATCCATATTATCATATTTACACCACATGAAAAAACCCGCTCCATGTTATAAATATCATGAGAACGAACCGAAGCTCCCGCGGTGGCCCACGTGATGTGGACTCGTCGCCGCCACTGGGACAAGACAGCGTTGCCCAACGATTAATGTGGAAAGGGCGCATTAAAGATGATTATTCATAATGTATCAGATTGTGCAATTATATTATGTAATTGAGGCGCCATTGACTTGAGACATAAGGCATTTCGATTTACATTAGAAGTTATCGCATTTTAATAATCAGAATATAACTCCAGATAAACTTCAATGGTTATCTGATTATTAAAGGTAGAGGCCATCAGCTTTTCAAGCACAAGATGTCATAATAATGGTATTATGCTATTCCATGTTTCATAATTTAAGATGTTATGCATTATAAAGCCGAAAAAATCCTAATTCTGAAGTCAGAAGTTGGAAGTCAGAAGTCGGAAGTCAGAAGTCAGAAGTCAAAAAGTAAAACTCTGAAGAACCCTCTCGGCTTTCGTAGGTGAGCGCACAGAGTTTACCTAGTCTAAATTACCGGTACTTAACTCACTGGGACAGAGTGGATATCTTTTGACCGCTTCTGACACCAATGTCGCAGGGGCGAGCAAAGTCACTAACGACGTGCTCAGTTTGAAATCCAGGAATCGTCTGTTTGAATATCCCTCTCGCTAGCGCTTTAACTCCTTGAGGTACAGGAGAGCTACACTACAGGGAGGGTCCCAACAGCTATTATAGCTGCGGCGATCCTACCACAAAATATTTAACTAATGACAAATAGAAGCGGTGTGAATTGGCTGTGTTGGTCTACCTTAGAATACCGTAGACAAAGAGGGGATATGATCCAGGTGTACAAAATTCTGAACAACATTGACTGTGTGAAATGTGACTTATTGAACAGGCAATTTACTAGATACACCCGAGGACACAGCTTATCTCTCTATAAAAGAAGTCATAGACTTGATGTCCGCGGCAACTCCTTTGCATTCAGGGTGGTTAATCTATGGAATGCACACCGGATGATGCTGTAACTATGGCAAGCCAAAGTGCTTTTTATCCCGAATTTCCGATATCGGAAATTCTAATTTCCGATATCGGAAATTGCAATTCCGGATATCGCAAATTGAATTTCCGATATCGGAAATTCTCTGACCATTTCCGATATTGGAAATATAATTTCTCATATCGGGAATTCAATTTCCGATATGGGAAATAGAATTTTCCATATCGGAAATTGTTACCAAATTTCCGATATAGGAAATGAAAGCTCTGGAAGCTTTACAAAACCTGGAGTTGCAATTTCCGATATCGGAAATTCAGTGACAATTCAGCTCTTCGTCAGGGTACGGATTTGACCAAGGATGACGAGGGTTGACTGTCGCTCTCACTGAGAATATAGAATTAAATATACAACAGAGGCTTTCCATGTTCAGCTCCGTGAGTGATACCGGTCATATCTAATAACACATAGTGGAAATTTACTCTGTACACTCCTTCATACATGCACGCAGTACCAGGATTGATCCGAGAAGAGAATGACAAGCATATGTAACAGACAACGTAAGCGGGTGACAATGGCTTAATACAGATATGAGATACACCTGAAATAATTCTCATGCTACATGTACATGTGAATGAGTGCAACAGCCCAGAGCGGACAGAGGCCCACACACTCAAAGATATAGGCCTACGTGTGTCCTACCCGGTATTTAACCTATTTACTATTGCCAAGGCATTGTTTATGTTGTTATTCGGCATTTGTACACAACCCATTTATTTTTGAATGTACATGTATATTACACACTACTAGTCATGCGTGCATAGACAACAGGCGTAGTATAGAAGCTCGCTATTCTCAGGGCAGCAACACCAAATCTCCCCGAGTGAAGAGCAGAAAATACACACAGGACGAACTTGATATGGTACGTATAATATTTAAATCGTTTGGTACGTATAGTATTGATTCGCCTTTCAGTATGTGTCCGTGAGCATTCTATGATTTAGAGCCAATGTCCTTTTAACAATTATCATACATGTTGGCCATGTTAGAGAGAGAGAATAAAAGTAAACGTCGCGCTCACCAATATCATGAATATGTCAGCTATACAACGACGAACGGCCATGTTATTACATGGAGTCCATGCATACAGGTAGCTCTACGTTTATGGTAATCCGTAGGGGACAAAAATCGCCATTTGGTGTAGACACACATTCTTAGCCATTCACAGAGCTGTTTTACGTGTAGACATTAATTGTTATATGTCTACATACAATTCAATTCGATATCATATCGAATTATTTTATATCCGTATACATATTATTTAGATACTGCGTCAAATATTTCGATGCTACATCAAATTAATTTATATCCCCATTCAAATAATTTTGTATCCGTATACATATTATTTATATATGGCATCCCAATATTTAAAAGTGTGGTTGGCCACAGAGGAAAGAAATGGCTGTTAGATGTAGACACATTTCAGTCAATCATATAACAGTTATATATGTCATACAAAATTCATTAAATATGTCATACATAATTCATTCAATCACGACCACTGGAAATATGTATGACATGCAGTAATCGCTTCCGCCACAAAATGTTCTGTTTCCGACGATTTCATTAGTTCAATACGATGCTACATCGAAATATATTTAGGATACCATATAAAATAATATGTATACAGATACAAAATGATTCGACACAGTATCCAAATCATCTGCAATGCGTATACAAATTAATTTGATGTAGAATTGAAATATTTGATGCAGTATCTAACTAATATGTATATAGGTGAGAGTGCAGGGGACACATGGGACAGGGGAGAATTGGGACACCATTTATTTGGTACCCTTGCGAAAGCTGAGCGTACATGTGCTGTTAGGTTTTCATACCGCCTCCCACATTTACCATTCTGGTGTTTCCTGGAATCATTGAAGGGAGTAAATCTTTCTTTTTGTGTTTTTTAACTTAAAAAGCTAGATTTTGGAGGCCACGCCCATTTGTTTATACGGTGCAATATTAGGTATAGGATGCCGATATTTTGGCACAGGATTGTCTTTTATATAGGTCACACATGTCACTGATCGAATGTGTGAGAGCATGGACAGTTGAGCGAAAAATCCCCCTTTTGCCAAGTTGCCTCCCCCCCCCCCCCGCTGGGGAGAGTTTCAAATAAAAAAATTAGTTTGATTGAATTCAAGTCTTTACATCGGTTTTCCCATATCTCCCAACTCCTTGTCCCTTGTCTCCTGACATTGTCCCAAGTCACCCCCAAATACACTGAAATGAAATCGTCTCCACATCATAACACACTCGGTTTGGTGTCTCAAACACAGTGGCATTGCATGGGTATTCTTCCCAGGTTGGTGCATGGCACGCATTGATTTGCACAACTAAATAGTTTGGACCGGATGTGAAATAATGTGACGTCACAGAAATAGTGTCCCAGGTCTCCCCACTCTCCCCTATACGGATATAAAATAGATAAAATAATATAAACAGATAATAATTAATGTCTACACGTAAAACAGCTCTGTGATTGGCTAAGAATATGTGTCTACACCAACTGGCGATTTTGTCCCCTACGGCCTACCATATAAGTTGGCCCGTGTATACCTCATCAAAACCACGGGAAGGTCGTTCAAATAATAAAATAATTAAAAGATATGTCTCACGAAATGTATTCAACCGTGACATGAATACATTTCAGGATCTCAGCCGTGACATGTATACATTTCATTGGTAAATTGCAAATCGTATACTTTTCATAATCACACACGTTGTAATGTATGTAGTTCATGCTATGTCGAAGAAATGTACACACAAGAAAACTTATTGATGCAAATGCATCAATGCCGGCGGAAACGTTTGTAGCTTATAATCTGCGTATTATAAGCTGATTACGTGTGGAACTGGTGAACACAGGTCACGATGCACCATTACGGTTAAAAAAAAGTTCGATTTGTTTGTTTTCATTAAAGGTTTGACTAATGTAATTCGCGCAAGGACCCATCTGGAAAGTGTGGGGTTAGCCGGATGTTAAGTGCTTGCTGGCAAAATGTGCACATGAACCGCATGTCCAACTAGGACTTTGAAAGTAATGTTCTCTGGTTGACGTATTAAGTCAATTAATAGAGCCTGATGTAAGAGTTCGCACTGTGGCATTATATGGGACCCATCATCAAGCCACTATTTCTTTATTGATGTGTGTCATTGTAAATTAAGCCTAGATCGACTTTCTCTACATATCAATCCGATCCGCGCGTTTTACTGTTTCGAGTTTTTAGTAACTCGCAGTTCAATCTCAAACATTTTGGTCTCTCGGCCATAATAAAATAGTACTAAAGGACATTTATTCGATGAATGCATTATAACAGAATTAATATTAATGTGTTAACCACGAACGGGTGATTCAATCCTGTCGTGTTACGATATGAAACTAGTTGGATCCCTCCACGGCACGTCTGTGAAGTATGACTCGAGAAAACACCGGTCACTCGTCCAATATTAAGATGGCCGCTCCCATGTTTACTGAATTCAGATATCTGGCGGCGCTGCGCTGCCGGAAATTACACACCAGTCTTACAGTGAGACCGCAAATTTGCGTAGAAATGTGATTTTTATTCCCTGACGGAACTGGTCGGGAGAAATGGAATTGCTGTTTGTGTGTACATGTATATGAGTGTGCCACGTTTGTTTAATCCTGGCTGGCTTGAGCTTTTTGGGACCCGGCCAGGTAGAGTTAACACGATAATTAGAAATTCTTGATTCAAGTTACTCCAAATTTGAAATGAGAATACAATTGGCGGAATATTATCGGTCTATTGATTTTCAGGTCACTAGCTAATAGTTCTATTAATTTTTATCTTATTTAGGCACGCCTCCCAGGCCAACGCATTAGGGCACGCCTTCCAGGTCTACACATTAGGGCTCGCCTCCCAGGCCAACACATTAGGGCACGCCTTCCAGGTTTACACATTAGGGCACGTATTACAGGATTACATCAGGGCACTCCTTTCAGGCCTGCACATTGACGCGAATCAATTCAGAATCGCACGCATTATTGCAGATAAAAACAAGTGAAATGCCATGAAACCTTTAGCGCAAACGTACACTGTCAAAAGGATTGGGTCAAATTGACAAGACATTTTTGGGTTTAGGGACGTTTAGGGACAAGACATTTTTGGGTATTTGGGACGGACCCAAAGACATTGGGTCAAATTCCATTTTGACCCAAATACTTTGGGTCCTTTTGACCCAAATATTTTGGGTACGTCACGTCTATAGCCAAGAATTCTGACAGTGTACATCCAGCTCATATATAGCTACATGTACTTACCTTTTAGTAGGCTACCAAACAGCTTATAAATATATAGCTATTATAACTAAACCGGAATAACTTGCTCAGCTTTATTCAGTCATTTTCTTCTGGTTCCTCTGATAATATTAAGGGGGTGAGGGGTGCCCTAATTGCATACCGGAATTTTCCCAGCATTTGTCAATCGTGTACTAATGTCTCCTCAGTGGTCTGAAAAGTGAAGTTGCAGATTCATCCACTGTGGATATCTGGATATGGGAATGATCTGGAGGAGCAAGGGAAGAGTAATTTAATTTCTATTTTATGTTGTACTTGAAAATACTCAATTTGAGTGCACACCTCCAGTCACCCGGCTAAGTGAAATAACTCAGACATTAATGTGGAAATGTACTACTTGAATCATACAATTCCGGCGGATAAATTTTATTCCAATATACAATCGAGGTCAACCGCTAGATCCAGGAAAATCAAACGGTTTCACAGCCGTATTCGATGAGCCATTTGGACATTTCATCTACATTCACGAAGCTAATGATTATTAATGAGGTGCAATTAAATACCATTCAAAGTTGGAAAGTTTGAGTCAGTCCATACCTAACATACATGCACGTGTTTTCAATGAAAACATTATCAACTACAGAACATCCAGTTTGTGCCGAGATGTTTGCAGTTGTTTAGTTTCACCACCCATCAACCGATTTTGCTGGAAGAGTGTCTCTGACCGTCTGGCCGGTCGTGACTACGCTACCGAAATTAATCACAAAAATGATGGTTTTAGGAATATATTTTCGAGATCAATTAAGATCTTAAGATCATAGTATATTCAAACGAATAGGGTTTTAATTCGTCTTGTACTAATTTCAAAATAATTGTGTAGTACTGCTTCTACGATGTTACGGTAAATTGTCGCCGAAGCATGCGTAGCCTTGAAAATGATAAGTTTGTATATCAGCTGAATTTGTATTTCCTCTGCAAAACTGTGATTTTTAAGCTTTTTAGGATATAATGCTGTTGTCAATACTATCAGTTCCAAACCCAGCCGTGTTAACCTTTGTCAAAATCGGACCTTGTTAGCCTTCTCATAATTCTCTTCTTCGACAAAGTATATAGTGGTGGATTCCGAATACATGTATTTCGAGTCATCATAGTTGAAATTATCATATTTTTGCTGATAAATAGGGCTCGTGTTGAATTATGCGTATCTAGATCCGCAATTTGGAAGACAATTTTGGATATTAGCCATTCTCTCCTATTGTACCATAACCACCAGCCAGTTATCATGTGGTCAAAAATATCGCATATCGCTCCATTTTATTACCTGTACATGGTAGGATTCTGCTGGTGGACTGTTAGTCCCCCAGGCCCGCTATCTGTACATGTTACTCGACAAATATATACAGGTTTATTGTTTTGGTGGGGAATTCAAACCGTCCCCCGTCGGGCGTTACAGGATAGTTATTAGGGGTATTTTTGCATTTATCAAATTTATCCCATGTTAAGGCATTCATTCCATCAGTGTCCTCGATACTCATCTATTAACATTAAATGAGTTAATTATTTAAGCTGATCTGTCATCACAGCTCCCGAGCTAATGTATCTGATTCCGCTTAAGCCGGTACTAGAGGCGGTGAGGTTTCTTCATTGTATCCGTCTGAAAAGCTGCAATAAAAGCGCGGCTGAGATAATAAGGCTATGTCCGAGAATCCACTGTATTCTCGGATCTGAATGTGAGATGCCGATGGAAGCTTTCCTGTGAAAGTCAATTTGTCCCTCCCCTAGCATATCGCTCCAATTTATTACCTGAAAATGGTAGGATTCTGCTGGTGGACTGTTAGTCCCCGAAGCCCGCGAACTGTACATGTTACTCGACAAATATATGTAAGTTTTTCTCGGTATCCTAGCATTTACCAGGTTTACCTTATGTTAAGGTGTTTATTGCAACGGACGTCCACGATCTATTGATATCAGATGAGTTATTTATTTTAACTGATCTGTCAGTACAGCTCCCGAGGCTGGCCTATCTAATTCCCCTTAAACCGAAGCTAGGGGCCGTGTTGCTACTTCATTGTCTCCAGCTGCAATAATAGCGCCGCTGAGATACTAAGCCTACGTCTGAAAATCCACCGTATTCTCGGGTCTGAATGTGACGTGCCGAGGAAAGATCTCCTGTAGAGTCATATGGTTGCTTTTTAGTGGCCAAACGTCGTCAATTTTACCCACCTCTTGCATATCGCTCCAATATTGCTCCAATCATATTTCCAAGTTAACACATCTAATTGAGGTCCGTGGTATTCAACAACAGTCGGCCATCTTCCGTATACATTGAAGAGGACAGTCTCGTACTAAAAAACGACTGAGAAACCCAATGATGTAAAGGTCACAGAGTGGAATTCCCAAAGAACCCAGCTTTGAAACTGAAAATGTAATAATGTTTAAGAATATATAATTTAAGGTAAAAGGTTGACAGAATTGTTGTATACTAGAAGATGACATGCATATGGGGACGAGGTTGTTATTGTGGCCTCATCTTTGTAGCTGAGATAGGAAGCAAATAATTAGCTGGCGATTGTTCTACATGTTCGTCAATTAAATTTATTAGTAAACACAAGATGTACGAATGTCATTGTTCATGATCAAGTACTGACAAGGCTCAAAATCTCTGAAGTGACTCTCATAGAAAATACAGTATATTTCGGATTTTAACAGATTTCCACGCTGGATACACCAAATATTCAGAATTTCCAGTTTTATTCACATGGTAGATTAAGGGATATTTCAAAGACACGTTTTGCCTTATTATTGAGCATAGGACAGTTTCGTAGTAAAGCGAGAGAGAATCCATATAATGTAAGGGTCACAAAGTCGAATTCAGAAAGAACCTATCTGTAAAATTGAGAATGCCATTTTTGAAATTGTATTGATCTAAATTCAGCTCAAAGGTTGACAGAAAATGAAAATTAATGAACCTAGAAAAAGGTTATTAAGTTTTGTGGAGGACAGTTGATGAGGTCACGCATATGGGAACAAGGTTGTTAACGAAAATCATATGGATTAAGCTTACTGACCATCGATACGGATTTGATATTTTTCAAACATCACGATGTTTTGCCGGCATCATTGAATATTTTTGACCGCTTCTCTTTCGTGGGAAACTAGCCTAGTTTTCTGTATGCTATGATTTATTCTTTTAATTTGGTGTTACTGCTATCATATGAATTAGGTCTCTGCATTATCGACGTTGAATGTTGAATTACGGACTAGACGCTTGTGTTATTTTGGTGCCATCTTCGCAGCTGAGATGAAAAGTATAAATATCCAATTGTAGCTGGCGATGATTTTACCATTTGCATTTATTTGGATGCTAGTGGAGTCACATGACAACGTCGTAGTAGATAACAGTCCATTTGCGTAGTGGATACTTCTGTCGTCTGAAGAAATTGGGGGTGTTTTGTCGAAAATCAGCTCACAGTTGGATGTTGTTGTTGTTACAGTAATGACGGGCCATTTACACAAATTATTTTTCCAAAGTTCTCTGTTTTGGCATGAAAATGTTCCTGCGATAGATGAACTTATTTTGATGTATGATGTATGAATAGGTTCTGTGTTTAGAGCAGTATCTGAGCGAGGTACCAAACCTAGAGCTCAAGTCAGCAAGTCTCCAAGACATTATAGCGCATGGCTCCCAAAAGAGGGAGATGGGGTTTGGTCCATCGGGATGATAACACGTTTTCAATCCTGGAAACAATATCGGGTAAATGAGAAAAAATCATTTTCAGCTGACGATAGATGAACTTGCACATGCTCCTGGTGTAGTTGGGAGCGGAATATTTTGGTACATATTGGTCACTACATACATATTACACACATGAGTATCAGGTCACCAGCAGTTTTTTTCCTGAAAATGTGAGGATCCATCCTTAACAGTATTGTCTTGTAAGTTTTATTTATGCTAAAGATATATGTTACTATCTCTTGCAGGTCCAAGTCTATCCCTTCTAAAGGTTGAAAATTCATCTCCGATCATAACTATTCTGCGTATCATCTTGATTGTATGAGAGCTGATAATATAATATGACCACGACTGGGGATGTAAGCCTGACTGTGATGGTAAGCTGAACTATTTTACTGGAAATATTGGTATATCCCTGATGATATACTCTGGCATTATATTGCCAATAATAAAGCGCTAAGATGTTATCGAGCACAAATACTTCTGCTGTGAAGGTGATCCTTCTTCTGCTTTGAAGATGATCCTTCCTAACGTTACTGGAGCAGACATGTTTTCTGCTAAGCAGACATGTTTTAACTGGGAAGTTACCAACCTCCGAATTTCCCTCTGGGAAGCCCGGTAGCTACATGGGCGGTCTATAGCACGCTTGCTGTTACTGCTTGCAATTCAAAGATTTGCCATCAACCCATGGACGCTAAATATATTCTAAAATATTTATTCTTTAAAAAAGGTGCTGGAATATTGTTCCACTGTTAGAGATAATACTTCTGCCTGTCATTTTCAGGCCATTTAGTATGGCTTCAAACCGATTTCAAACAGGCTTATTAGTGATGTGTTTGAAGAAGTGTACCATCAACCACCTGGGAGTAATTCCTTTGTTGAATTTGAACAGATGAAGTAATTCGTAGCCAGTATACATAGAGGTTGGGCTAACTTAGATGGCTATGATTTACACTGAGATTTATGTGGTGTTTATATTTCAGGACAAAGAAGAGAATGCGCTGCCCACATATAACCAGGCTATCAACGGTAAGTATTTACCAGAGGCTCGCTTGTATAAGCGTCAGATCTGACATTCGCTAGGCAGTCGTCGTCCATTTACTTTTCCATAATCACAATACCTTTTGACATTTTTTCATTTTCAAAATGTTATTCAAAAGTTAGACTCGGTGAACCACAGCAAGACAACCCGACTTTTCTCTGACGTCAAATCAAGTTGTTTCTTTCAATTCAGGAAATATGAGTGAGCGACCTTTACGGAAACTCTTGTCATTGAATGGTCTTACAAATTTCATCATAAGCCAGTGAAAAAAGCTTTATTCTTTGATGCACTGGAATTTGTATGAACTTGGACCGGCCTACAGTGGATTGTGCCTTATAAAAGTAGAGAGTATTAAATGAAATATGGAGAAATCATATACGAAAATAATACTAACATCAGCCATTCATTTATCTTTTAGTGTGATTAAATATTCAGAAAACTTTATGATGCTAATTATTTTATCGCGCTGGAAATAATACCAGTGTGCGTCACAAATGTATAATAAAATACAATAGTAATCGGAATTACATATACTATTTTGTTTTGAAGATGTATAGTTCCAATACTCCATTGACAGATAATTGAATTTGTAGTGATTATGGATACATTTTGAAATATATAATTAACCTTCAGAAGACGAATTAATAAAATCAGATGTCTCAAACTGCAGAGGCCTCCGGTACACAGATGTCGCGAGGTGAACTTAGGATTGAGATTGTCACAGCTTCATCATAATTGATAAACATAATGGAGAATAATCAATATACCAGAACTATAAGCCAGCTGCCAGTTAATTATTAAACATAATATTGATCGTAGCGTACATGTATATTCTGACTCGTGGGACTATTTTTCAGCAAATATGTGAAGTATCGGACAGAAATGTGCAGCCGATGGCTTACAGGCGACATTTATCTGACCCAGATCATAGCTGGTGCAACTTCAGCATATATAATATAACAGTGATAGCGTGTTTAAATATTCTCATACTTCCCTGCATGTGTGGTAGACTCCATACATGTCTGTGTCACTGTCCATTTAAAAGACCACGTATGGGCAATGTACGGAACATTGCTTTTCCCATACATGCCCATAAAAAGACATACCCAGATAACTCCCATACATGCCTTCCCTGCATGTATGGTAGAATCCATACCGTCTATTAAATGTATAGATCTGTCCTATCTGTCCAGTCTTTGATATATGTAGGCATTTGTGGAAAGTTGATGCTGGGTCGACATCGGGCATTACAGACTAGTCTTTTGTGTTAAATGCCGTCATTTACATCTGACGACGATACAGCTCACCAATCGCCAATGTACGAGTTGTCATAGCGAACAACAGTATACGAGTTGTCAGAGCATTTCCATCATAGCTCTCTAGATTTGTATCTAATACCGCTTATGCCGGTGCTAGGGGCCGTGTGGTCATATCATCCAAGTTGCCACACGAACAGGTACAATAAAAGCGTACCTGAGATACAACACATATCACGAATCGTTAGATTCTTGGTATGTGCTTTAGAATAGGTTAACCACAAGACTAATCAGTGAAGTCATGTGACGCAGTCAGTATGTCGGCACCTCTTCCCACTTCCCTTATATGTGTTGTAATGTATGGAAAATTGTTTTTCCCATACATGCACATACAGGATTATTTCCATGCATGCCTTTCGTGAATGAACTTCATACATGTCTGGCAAATGCAAGGGCCACTGTCCATTTAATGAACATATATGGCTAATGTATGGCAACGTGCTTTCCCCATACATGCCCATACATGATGTATGGTAGTATCCACACATGTGCGGCATATGTATGGGGCCCATCCATCCAACAGAAAAATCATATATGGGTAATGCATGGAAAGTTGCTTTTCCCATAAATGCACATACAAGACAAATGGTAGCTTCCATAAACTTGCTGCATATGTATGGACCAGTCTGCATAGCAGAATATCGTGTATGGGCAATGTATGTAAAATTGCGTTCCCCATACATGCCCATACAACATTATGATAGCATCCATGTATGCCGCATAAGAAAAGGGTAATGTATTGGTAATGTATGGAAAATTGCTTTCCCCATACATGCCCATACCTGTGTGGCATATGCAAGGGACAGTCCATATAACAAACGAGCATATGGGATCTCTCATACACCCCTGCCTTTTATGTATGGCAGATTCAATACATCTGGCAGATGCATGGGCTGTACATAATTATTTTGGTTGAAAACAAAAATGTCCAATACTCGAGAGCATATACCCATTGCCTCGTGGACATATGCCACATACATGCACAGGCAATTGCACCTCTGACCAATATAAATATGTGACTGGAGGAATTCGCGAGGCATTAGCCAAACAATAAAGTAGCAAATTTACTCGATAAACATTTATTCTAACACACGCATACTTGTTCGAGGAGACTTTCAGATTGACTGGTGATTATTACAAACCCCCACCACACTCACCGCCATACCACCCCACCCACTTAATTTATAATGCTCTCATTTCATACACACGTGCATACTTGTTTAATGAAACCCCAGATTTCAAAAGCCCCTTATCAGAAACTTGTCAAACTATACTACCAAATGTCTACATTAAAAGTTTCTCAAATTCTGTGATAACGATCGTACACTGACGGCAATACGGTCGCAGCTTGTAAGATTCCTGGCACTGTGCTTCATAGCGGTCTAATTTCGCTTAACCCGAGGCAAGGGTCCATTGAATATGTGTTTTTCATCTGAACAAATGAAGTCGCAATCCAAACGTGACTAAGATATAAACTCCGGAAAAAAACTTGGAAATTCATTTGGGTAAATAATAATGGTCAGTGATAAGTGTAAAGAACACCATGAGGTCTTGCTGTCATCATTGAAAACTGTTTGACGGCTTCTGCCTTACAGGGAACCAGCATGTGTTTTATTATTTTATTTTGGTACATGAAATAGGTCTTTCAATTATTGATGCAGAAATAGATGATAGCTGAATATTGAATGTCGAATCTGACACCTGCTACCTCAACCACACGCTTGCTGCCTCATTCATACACACACTTTTTACATTTAAACTAGGTAAACTTAATTGTCTGCTTTCTGAGGCACACCTTAAAATAACCAGACTTGAGAGTTGTTTACATTATTGAAGAAAACGCAGGTATTGAAACCGGCTGAAGACTCTATAAGACCCCGCGATGCTATATGGTACAACTAGAAGCAACTGCGTTAAATAACCACAGTTGTGCTCGTACAATCCCATGTTTTATCCACAAAAATTAGCAGGAGACTTCAGTGGCTTCAGTTGCTTCTTCCTTTGAGGTGGTTTGATTCTATCTCAGAGGGCTTCTATACATGTGTAGCTTGTTATCTATCCTGAGAAAGTGAGAGATGAAATCTGTTCAGAAGAAAAACAATCAAGTGAGAGTGAATGGCATTAAACCTTACTACCAATGATTTATTGATATCATGATGGTGTGCCTTCATGCGACAGATTGGTCCCAGCTTCGCCATTTAAAAGTTGCTTCGTTGAAGTCGAGTAAGCAAACATGATACTACACATAATCATCATGGACACAGTGTCAACCAGTTCCTGAAATATCGTCTTAATACTTAGTGCCAAGCCAGGAAGCATCAATTTCAATTTTTAAGTCTTATGTACATGTATGACCCAGCCAGGGATTGATCCTGTGAGGTCCCACTTTCAGTAAGCCAATAACAAAAGAGTTTTATAGCAGAGAAAGAGGTCAGACCTGCAGTCTGGCGAATTAACTTTGTAATATTCAGCTGGACCATTTATCACCAAAGTGTGCCACACACTCCGCGACATTGAGCTCTTTTGAGGTCGCAATTCACTGAAGGGTGGCAGAATTATACCAGCATTGCAAACTACACACAAATTGGATACGCATGGTCTAACGCAATGTATGAGGGTCTGGCGAGGCTTAGTTTTGGAGATAGAGGGCGGGGCTTGGTTCCCGGGGATAGTGTAAGCTCTCGAGGGTAGTGTAAGCTCCAGGAATACATGAGGGTATGGGGTCAGGTAAGGCTTAGTTTAAAAGATAGAGGATGGGGCCTGGTGCCCCGAGGATGGATACATGTTCCCAACGGTAGTCGATAGGTTGAGTAAGTGCAGCATGGTGTAATCTCCAGGAATAATTGAGGCTAGGGGGTCGATCGAGGCGTAGTTTAGGAGATAGAGGATGGAGCTTGGTGCCCTGGGAGTTGGGATATGTTCCCGAGGTTAGTGGATGGACTGAATAAGTGCAGCGGGTTGTAAGCTTCCAGAACATATCAGGGTTTATGGGGGCGGGGTTTATTTCAGAACACATGGGGTTAGGCTGAGAAGCTGTGGATGGAAACAAGTCCAAAATTATGGATGGGGACAAACCCCCGTGGGTAGTGCATGGGTTGGATTATTGTAGCATGATGTAAGCTCCCGGAATATATGAGGGTTGGAGGTGGGGATAGGGTCGGACGGGGCTTAGTTCAGGAGACATACGGTGCGACTGAGAAGCTGTGAACAGAAACAATTTTCAAATCCATAAAATTTAGCTAAAGCTATGGATTCGCTAAATAAAATCAGTACAATTTCAGTACATTACTATTAAGTATTGAGACAGTACTGAAATATAACCACTGAAACAGTACAATAATCCAAAACAGTCAGTACTGTTTCAGTACATTACTATCAAGTACTGAGACAGTACTGAAATATAACAACTCTGAAACATTATTGCATGGACGCAGTTGAAGCAGTTGAAGCAGTATGGATACATTGCCGAACTGGAAAACAGTGAACAGCACTGAAACTGAAAATGCAAGAATCCCCAGAAAATACTATCCTGTAATGCCCGACGTAGTACGGCTTCAATTTCCCACCAAAAAAATAAACCTACTTTTATTTATCAAATGGCATGTACAGAGCTAGGGCGGGCCTCGGGGATTGACAGTCCATCAGCAGAATCCGACCATAGCGGCGCCTCACATACGGCGGACGTAGTCTTAGTATATCAGCCGCGCTTTTATTGCAGATGTTCAGATGTTCATGCAGAGACTATGGAGTATCCACACGGCCCCTAGCACCGACGTGAGCGGAATTATATACGCTGGCTCGGGACCTGTGATGATAGATCAGCTCAACTGGTGCTGCTGGCGGGGAGGTGGACCTCTATGGCATTTTTTTGAACTCAGAAATGATGACCTGTTATTGTAAATGGGGGCGGGGTCACAATGCGTAGGGGTGACGCAATGAAGCAATCATCCCACGGATATTGTGCTCGTATAATGCAAATAGATTAAATATGTCACCGAAGTGATATCAGTCGAGCGGAATAGGAAATAGCCCTATGCATATAATTTGCCTGAATGTGCAAAATCTTGACCTTAACATTATTTAATGAGAAAAAAGGTAGAATTTTCAGTTGATAAAATTTCACCCGTTGTTTGATTTCTATTTTCAATTCCTGAAAACGACATGTGCATTAAAAAGTACGACTCACAGCAATATCAGTCTTTCAAGAATCGTCGTTCGGATGAGTTTGTTATCAAATGTGAGATGTTCGTCTACTAACTACACCGTTCCACTATTCCACCCCTACCTCCCCCTCCCCCCAATCATATCTATCCTACGACCGATACCCCTGTAATCTTTTAACCGCATTTTTCATTCATATCAACTGAAGTGTTTAAAACTTTTTTATAATTATTATAGATCCTCCTCCATCATACAAGTCCTTATACGGTGACATTAGAAAAGCTAAAGAGCAGTCAGATGGAAATGTGGATTTCGCCAGGAACGCCTGTACTTTGTGTTGTGCTGTCATCAGTGGATCTGGTGAGTGAAACTGTCTACACTTTTATGTCATATTCCGCGCATAGACTAAATCCGCATTACTGCGACACTAGCAGAGTGTGATTACCTTCCAGAACCACATCATTGCGAATGCACATCTTACCGTAATTTAGTAACTGTCTCTGTGGGTTTGTTTGTCCGGCCCGTACGGTCATGGGCATTTAGTTGATAGGTCGTGAAATTTAGGAGCTAACTTGAGTCACTGAGGTTAACCTAAAGACATAATAGGCTAGAAGGTAGCAAATCTCCGTCAGGATAGCCATGGGGTTGCACATAGTGACTTAGAACAACGTAAAATTAAAAGGTCATATTATACCCACTGGGAACTGGAAGCGTGAAATACAAATTCACATCCTACTATATATGTGTGAGCCTATTTTGTCATCATTGAACGGCCACAGTTTCGATAGAACCGTCCCAGCGCTTTGCCAAGGTATCACCGGGTCACTGACAAACAGTTAGACGACATCAAACGACCATTGGTAGCAGGGAACATTTTTGGTCGGAAGGCTGCAGACTGTGATCTGGAAAATCTACCTCATCCCCATCCAAGGAATTGTGTGTAGAGATATATCTATTCACAACACGTTTCGCTTAACAGCACTGAGTTGAATAAATTCAGAATACATAATGCAACAATATGCATAAGAGCAATGTAATCGTGTACATTTATTTCTATTTCAGTTGGTGTTCTTGTATGCCTTATGATTGGAACAGCAATACCCATCGCCATGGTTGTTATTGGTAGGTGTAGCAAATGTCCGCGACTGTCAAAGTATGCATAGTAGATAATTGTCTTGTTGAAGAAATAGAATTTTGTTCGGGTCGGGGTAAACTCTCATGGAGTGGAGAATATGGTGAATGATAGACCTTCCCTGACAGGCTAGTAACTGACGTATCGTATCGGACATTGATAGATGCTCTCGGTATTCCATATAAGTAAAGACACTGATGTATCTGATAGGTCCTCTTAGTTGTACATAAATAAATTCCCATGACTGCAGGACAGAACCATGACTATATTCGACGCGTTATTTAATTAGTTTTCTATTCATCTAGTTCGGTCGAGACTATGTTTGTCACATGCCAGCAGATGAAAAATTTGCGCTTGCGACAAGCGACGTATTCACAGACATCTTTCCAGTTTCTTGGTAGCCTGGTGATGGAGAATGGACATGAGTTCCGCGCCACATTGAATTCATTTATCCCAACATTTGGAAGAAGATTTAAAATAATTTACCACTTGTTTCTTGTTTCGCTTACTCGAATAAAGAATGTTGTACGAATAAAACCATCCACCCTTTGTCCAGCAGAATTGGTTTTCGCTGAAGAGGAGGAAATTATGTCCATGAATGAAGATTACTCACTGAAACGCGTCTCAATCTTCCTCCACGGTGATATATGAGATGATGCCATTCATAACAGAAACAATATTATATCCAGGAATTCGGAAACTTTGAGAACAGATGAATAGACTTTGAATCGCAGGTTACTTCATCGGCTTCTGTGTTTAGTACTAATTACTTTGGAAATTGATTGACATTCCGGGCATACAAACACATAACATGTTGAGAATTGTTCAAAATGTATCAAATCCTAAATAAAAAAGTCAGTAGCGATATTCATTGCCGAAAATAGTCGGGCATTTGTGAACAGTTTGCATGTGTCTCAGTCAGACATTTTCACTGATTGTTTATTCGGCATTGAATACCGCATACTTATAAGGTACTGGCGTATGGTCCCTGATCCTCCCGAATACGAATGATCAAATACTATAAACATGCCCTTTACAAAAGCATTTCCAAGCACTGGATGGTAAATTATGGTCTAGCCAGATTCTACAATGTTGTGACACAGAATATGCACATAGGGTATACGCATTTCACCCAGCAGTAAAGGCTAGATCTTGTAGAAAAAAACACGAGGGATCAACATCTCAGAGAAACTTTTGCAGAGTGGTTTCGCAAGACAATACTATCAAACCTTTCAAGAATTACCAAACTTCTCAAAAATAATGTTTAGTGTTTTAGCTCACTTCTTTGATATATACAAGGCAACAATGAGAGCATGTAACAAGGTATCAAGGTATCAAGGTTCTTATTTGCTGATCACAGCGCCCGTTATCGAGCAGATATACAATCAAGCGAAGATAATTAAGTATATATACATATAGAATAACCTAGTTGATAATTTGATTTACGGAAAAATAGCAGTCGTGATACAAGGAATAATAATGCCAGGAGCAACGATTTCGCTGGCATTTTACAATAAATTATGATCTTACTGACTAGTATCTGTGTGTAACACTAAAAACGTATATTAGCTAACATCTGTCAACTTTTATCTGTTCGTATAAATGACTTAGATTTAAGAATGACAATATCCGTTACCCAGGTCTTTTTTCCTTGGGTGTCCAATTTGATAGAAAAATCAAAAGCTTTCTTTAATAACGTATCATCAGGCATTTCAAATAAGCGACGCCAGTATTTAAGCATTGAACAAATATCATCAATTAGCATAGGACGTCGACCGAGTTCACCTAACACAGCACAATTTGTACATTTGGAGTTGACCCCCAGAATGTATTTACAGTACTTCAAGTTAAGTCTTTCAAGTGGTTCATTCTCAAGATAGTTATCTAAAAATGATTTTTTACTCAATTTTGTGACAATGGATGATCCCCATATCTCTGAACAGTAGAGCAAAATAGGCTTAATAGTATGATCAAATATATGCAAAGAAGTGGAGATTCCAGGAGGGTTACAAGAAAAACATTTTCGAATTTTGAAGAATGCCTTAGATGCCTTGCCATTCAGTTGAACTTTGGCCAATTTCCACGTTCCAGATGGGTTAAATGTAATTCCTAAATATGTGTACGACTGTACTGTTTCTATTTGGGCATCACCAAGACAGAATGATTTTGGGGATGTTCCACTTTTACAGTTAAATATCATACATTTAGTTTTAGCTATGTTCACTTCCAGATTCCATTTATCACAGTATAATTGTAGTTTATCAAGGGATAGCTGTAAACCCTCCTTACTGTCAGACAATAGCACAACATCATCTGCATACAATAAACAATTGAGGGGTGTGGTCCCAAGGAATACTGGGTCACATGAATTATCAAATATGGATGATAGATCATTAATGAAAATTTTAAAAAGATTTGGGCTTAAATTGTCGCCCTGACGAACACCAGTGAATGATTGAAAAAAGTTTGTCAATGCACCAGCAACCTTTACACATAGCATATTGTTATTATACATATCTTTTAAAATCTTGTAAAATTGTCCACCCATACCTATCGACTGCAGTTTGTAAAAAAGACCCGTGTGCCAAACCTTGTCAAATGCTTTCGAGAAATCAACGAAGCAAGCGTACATTGGTTTATGTTCAACCTGTTGGCATGAATCTACCAATGTTTTCAAAACAAACATATGATCAGAGGTCCTCACACCTTTGGTAAAGCCCAATTGTTCTTTTCTAATGATATCGCGAGAGGAGAGAAAATTTTCCAACCTTTTATTAACAACTGAGTTGAATAGTTTACCAATATTACTGGTTATTATAATTCCTCGATAATTGGAGGGGTTTTTCTTAGTACCAGACTTGTGAATAGGAGAGATGTATCCTTTACTCCAGCATCGGGGATAAACCGCATTGGAGTAAGTAAGGTTAAATAGTTTTTGAATGCATGAACCAAGACTGGTATAGCCATATTTCAGCATTTCGTTACAGACACCATCTAGGTCACATGCTTTTTGTGTTTTGAGTCCTTTAATTGCCTTACTAATTTCATTTTCTTTTATTCTATAGTCTAACTCACTGAAATTAGTTTGCTGTTCTAGATGTTGTAAATTTGTATCAATGAAATTCCCAGTTGAACTGAAGTTACTTTTTACATTTAATTTCTCAAAATGTTTTAACCATTCATCTGGTGATACATTTTCTGTATCTTCCCTTTTTGGATTGTCATTCTCTTTAAGTTCTTCCAATATTTTCCAAAATTCTTTCGGCTTATCGTGGACTAAATTGTCTAGATTGTTAATAAGCTTGTTTCTATATTTTCTCCTTTTATATTTCCTTGCTTTTCTAAGATCTTTTAGAGATTTAAAGTACGAAGATCTAACACATGGTACCTTTGGATATATAGATAGTAGATACACTTTGTACTTTGTGCTACTTTTAAGACTTTGCAAAGTTTTATCATACCACCTTGGTTTCATTTTAGTAATTATACGAGTTTTTCTGGCTCTATTAGACTTAATGTATTCCAAGGCTATGTCCCCAGCAGTTTTAAGGATATTGTTAAAATCATTTGCTGCACAGTCAACCTGCTCGTGGGAGTATCTGTTTTCAAGAAATTTATCAATAGCATTTTGAACTGGATGCGAACATAAAGCATCTTGGTATTTGTGAAGTGAGTCCTCTGACCATATGTATCTAGAAGGCATAGGCTTTAGGTCATTCTTCAAAATTTTTATATGATAATTTACGCGTAGCATAAATGATAATTGACAGTGATCGGACAGATAACCTGTAAACCTGTGTACATGAAAATACGATATTAATTTTAGCAAAGTATCTGATACGACAGTATAATCTACAACACTGCTGCCACCTGGTTTATGACAGGTGAAGCGTCCAATTGTGTCACCGATTGTTCTACCGTTTAAAAGTCGCATCTGTGCGGATATGCACAGATCTAGTAGTTGTTTGCCACGTTGATCCTGTATCTTATCACAGTTGTAACGACGTAAAGTTGCATCATCTTCTACATAAGTGTCGTATAGGGGCAGATGATTAGAATCATCATTAGACACAAAGTCAAGGCCAGAACCTGTGCGGGCATTTAATCACCAGTAAGTATCACGTATCCCAAATTTGATAGTCTAGCTATATCCGACTCAATCATTTGTATAATATTAATATCAGATATTGGACAAAAAGGAGAATTCTCAGGAGGGATATAAGCAAAACATATACATTTTTATCTAGACCAAAATTGTCAGCATTGAGCATTGTTCCAAAAAGCGAATACTTGATCGAAGGTCATCTCTAACGTAAATGGCTAATCCACCATGATGTATGTTAGACTTTCGTCGTTTAGGGCCAATGAGTGGTACTACCCGATATCCGGGAATGTCTAAGTCATGATCAGGACCAGTATGTGTTTCAGAGAGACCTATAATATGATAGTCATTGATACATTTGATGAAATCTGGATCGTTTAATTTATTGAATTCTTTTGAAATTAACCCGTGAACATTCCAACTCGTCACTTTTAGTTGGTTTATATTTATCAATGGTGAGGTTCCATTGTTTGAACTTGAAGATTTAAGTGGGACACACATAACAGTTTTTCAAAAGTTAGGTTTTCATGTAAGTTTGATGGTGATGAATTACACCTATAAAACTGATATTATTACATCAGTTAGTAATACTGATAATTGTATCTATTACTCCAGAAGTTGCCATATTCGGGCTTTTGGGTAGATCCATATGAAGACTTTCCCCAGTCTTTAACAGAGTAATCTGTATCACTACGTCCATTGCTTGCCTCTTGTTGGGCGTAGATACCAGATCGTCGTCTATGACCGCGCTGGCCAGAGTATCCCATTGATACGTTGTTGTAATATTCGTCATCCATTCTAAAAGAATCAAATTCCGTATCTCGATCATAAACATCCTGACGAAGGCTTGGACGACCAGCAAGTCTCTTCTGGCGTTGATTTTTACGTTGGACTTTTCCAGGTGAAAATCCTTTGATGTTAAGTGCAGCATGGATAACACTGCGAAAGTTCATCGCCAGAAGACTGGTGCCTTTCGCGGTTAAGTGGACCCCATCTGAAGCCATACATCTCTCAATGGGCTGGTCCCCGTGTCTCAAGTTGGTGTTTCCCACAAACAATATCGCTTTGTTGGACAGAAACTGATGCTGAATCAAAATGTTACACTCACGCATCTTTCCATTGAGGACCATATCATCAGAACGGCTAAGACCAAGGGAAATAATGATCTTGGGCTTCTTCAACACGTTGTTAATTTTGTTAACAAGTTGCTGCATTTTCAGTACGCATTCTTGAGAACTGAGGTTGTTGACATCATTTGTGAAGAGATGTAGGAGGACACACTGATATGATGATTGTTTGGGGATGGAATCCAAAGTAGAACTGGCTTCCTCTATGGTGAAGGCTATCTTTTTGTCAACTGTACATTGCGTAGATAGTCTCTGCACATCAATGTTATGCAAATGTGAATTCCCAAGAGGAGTACTTTCTCTTGACGTTGTTCCATATGTTGATTCACAAAATCATGTCGAGCTCCTCTACTGTTCTCTGTGTCAGTGTAGTCCGACATATATTCATCCGATTTCCCACTAGTAGACCTACTAGATTGGTCGGCTAAAGGATCGTATCTATTTTGCACGATACGACTGTAACTGGGACTCCCATTACCAGGTTTTGTTGAAGCCGGGATTATCTTGCCTAGCTCACGCTTTATTTGACCAACATCACTTTTCAGGAGATTACACTGAGACTTAATACCAACGGTGTCCTTGGGCAAAGTTACAAGTTCAGCAAGTTGCGACTTTATCTGCTGGATATTTTGAGTGACCGAATAATCTAGTTGTGTGGTAACTGAGATAGAAGGTTGTGGTGCTTGAGACAAAAGTTGACTCACTGATGTCTGTAGGCCAGAGATCTCGGTAACGAGAGACTGGTTAGACTGTTTTATATCTTGGAAAGCACGAAACAGATCAGAGGTGATATCACTGCCTGTATTCAATTTGGCAAGTCTTATTTCATACGCGGCAGTTAATTTTTCGAGGTCAGCATTATACAAGGCCTTCGTTGTGGTTACTTCTGATCTTAGAGACTGGTCCTCCCGTTTCATGAATTCTAGTTCTTCGCATACTCTTTGATTTTCGCGTTTAATTTCCACCAACTCATTCTTTACTTTATCCAGCTCAATAGAGTAGGTAATGCTGTGCGTTTGAGTTATTGCTGACACGATTTTCTCGTCCAGTGAAGATATTGCATCCAGAACTGTGGTATTGTCCCGGTGGTGCTGGACTGTCACTTGCAGCTCTTCTATTCTCATTTGGGCAGTACTCAGTGACTGTTTAAGTTTCATGTTTTCTGCTTCCAGTTTCAGTTTCTTAACCTGAGTTTCTCTTATTCCGGATGTGTTGTGGGAGTCAGATGATCCATTCATGTGTGGGCTAGGTGAACGACAGTCAGAGCGGGAGCTATCGTTGGTACTCTGTTGCCGGAGGGTGAATAAAGTATTCTCCAACTTTGAGGAGATGGTGGTGCATTTTTGGCAGGAGTATTTCCTCGATGTACTGGCAAAAGACGCTAATTGGTAGTCCGGTAGGTCAGTGCACATGAAGTGATACCACAATTTGCAATTACTGCACCGTATCATGTTGCGATCAGCATCGGCGTCACACATAGGGCACGACTTCACACTTTCTTCTACAATATCGACGAATTTCACAGCAGTTTCACAAGAGTCATGAGAGTGGTTCTCCTGATTTATACAACTGGGGCATTTATGTCCAAGATCCTGCACTGCTTTCGACGTTCCATCTACGTCATATACACGGGAAAACTGACAGCTATGACCATTCGCAACCAAATATTGTAGGGCCGCTTCTACTGACGCAAAACTTTTATGTAAAGCGCCATGATATTTTGTAACATTGGCCTCACACATACTCCATTCTTTATATATTCCGGGTTGTTTACCCACTGCCACGGCATAGAATGTCGTGTCCTTTTTGACTTTAGGCATGTCTGTAGATTTCTCTTCCACCTATCCAGGAAATTTCTATCTCTGATCAATAAATCAAATGACGACAGAAAATGACGACAGAAAAGTTCCCTGTCCAGAACGTCCTGTCTGTGTTACGTTGCAAACGTTCGAGATTGACGTTTGTCTAGAATGTTAAGTGTAACGTCGCGTTACGTCACCGTTACAAAACAGTTGAATTCAAACAAAATTCAAGATTTTCAATTAATCAATATGATCTCTATACTAAGCAGATTTCATCAAATCCAAAGTTATCCCAACGCTAATTCATAAACCAGCCGATTTATAAACAGCTTACAAGGCGTGCAGTAACGTTGCGTTACGTTGGCTGTTGATTTTCGCTTTGAATCCAAAATTCGAGCTAAATTCCCGAAACAGACAAATTATCAATACCACCGCAAATGCAAGAAATCCAATGTTAGTCTAAAGTTGAATACATCAACTATGGAACTGTGCCGAAGTCAAACATCTTGGATTTACATACGTTCGTATGTGTCGTTCCTTTACTTGGAAAGACGGCTCTTTGTACGGTCTCTGTACGGTGTTGCCAACTTCTACGGCGTTGTGATTTCAGTTTGAAGGCGGTCCTATTTGATATAGTCCAAACAGCTGAGCTAATATACTAGCAATTCAGCAATCAGTTCAATTCAAATTCAGGCAAACTTACTCAGATTCCGTCCAAATCTAGGTGTAGTTTTCACAGGATGTACACCGGTAATTCAGTAATTCAGCAATCCAGTGCGATGAGTGCAATCCAGTTGTCATCCAAACAGTTCATTAAACACTTCTAAATTGAATTCAAATGAACTCGCTCGTATCTGTATCTGGATAATTGGTGTAGAGAAATCCAATCAATTTTGAAATCGATGAGCTACCGGAGCAGTCAAAAAACACGTCCGCTCATAACGACGTCAACGTAAACATCAATGATTGCGCCATAATGTTTGTCTCTATCTGTATTGATTTAAGTATTAACCACCACAGTTCCGACATGCTTTTAGTTGGTTATGTCATCTACCATTCCATATTCCATATCCACAGGTTCTATTTACATTAATGACTGTCCGGCAGAGAGATACATTCCTATATACCTGGTCGTCAGCGGAAGTTTCGCACTACTCGCCTTCGTCATCAGACTATTGGTCGACATAAGGAATCACTACAAAAGAGCACAGGGCGAAAGAGAACCGAAGGAAATACCTTGTGTTGGCTGCTTGCTTGGTCTAATCTCTTGTTTCTCCCTCGCCTGGTTCATTGCAGGTATGCTATTTATTCCTTGCATAAATTCCTTCCATAAGTCGCGGCTTAATCGTAAACTCTGGTCGTAAACTATAATCTCGAGTTCATAAAGGGGTGGCTCGATAGGAGTATCTTATGTTGGTCTGACAATAACGCCAAGACAAGATCATAGCAAAAAGTTCGGCCGGTATTGATACATAGTAATTGAATTTCATAATTCCCTGGAAACATCTTCGTTCGTAATCAAGTTAAACAGCATTCGCAAGACACTAAAATTCATTGATCATTCTCAATTGGTTCGAAGTTCCAGTTATCGTGAAAATACGCTTCAGCCCTCATAGATTCCGTCTCAGGTGACCATAGCTTGTGTTATAAAGCATATTATGTGTGAAATTTGAACATATCTACGGCATACACATGCTGCTAGAACGAAGACTTAGACCAGTTCTCGGGTTAAATGTTTCATGTTTCGTGTTTCATCTTCTTGTTGTATAGTTCCGTATAACGGGAAACTATTTTGTTATAATCTACAAATACATCTGATAAAAAGGCCATCGAAAAATTTCTATGCTATGATGTCTTTGCTGACTGTATCCTTTAACTATGATCGTTACGGATGGTTATTTCGATTTTGTTTTATTTAGGGAACGTTTGGGTCTACAGAACAAGTGGCGAATGGACATCTGATCCCACAGCTTCAAACTATTGTCACCCTACTCTGTATTACTTCGCCTTCTGGCTGATTACGGTAACATACATTCTGATGGGAGTGATGTTCCTATTCAGTTGCTGTTTGGGATGTATTGTAGCCTGCTTCAAAAAAGAGTAGACATGAGTTACTTCCCTTGTAACACACCATTTTGTTAACTGAGAAAGATAATTATCATGCATCTTTGATTTTTATCGTACTATTTCTGTAACTAGACTACCATTTTATTATTAAATAGTGATGGACCTTTAACACACAAAACGTTGATGGCAAAACCCTCTAGAGTACGGTAGTATATTGAAGAACCACTCGAGAAACTATTAAAAACATATCCAAAAGTGTGATACTTTGACCATGCTGTTTTTTATATAAATCATTTCGTATGGATGAGAGAATCTACGAATTAAGATGGAATTCAATGGGAGTTTATGATCCGGTAAAATATGTGCACTCAGAAGACTATCTTTGAAAATAATGTACATGGCGAATATTCAATGTGTTTGTTTATATATTTACCTTATATGTGAATGACTAAAACAATGGGTCCATGACCATGCCGATTTCACATTCTAAAAGACAGGGGAAAAATGTAGGCAGGCTGAAAATCAATTGTAAATTTGAGATTTTCCGTCTGATAGCTGAAAGTTTGGCTGTTGAGAGTTTGGAGGGATATACTTAGTTCATTATACATTCTCCATTAATTTGTATCTGTCGAATTCGTGTAATATATCGGGTGATTTCTGACATAAGATAACGAAATCTCCCAAAGAAGAAAAATCTCATGATAATGCATTTTTGTATTTGCTCCAATACACAAAAAGGGGAAAAATGTGTAGAAAAACGGAGCAAGCAATAGACAAATGAAGGCTATCTTTGCGAATTTGTTAAACTTACTTGGAGATGAATATCGGAGACTGGCTCTGATGTTAGATTTGACGTTATTGCCTCCATCGAGATCAATGTAGTGTGTAATATGTTGCAGGCCAAATAAGAAACTATATCTACCTTATATTCATTTAATGCATCTTATGCAATGTTTGAGTGTGGTCTGCAATAACCTTGTTATATGTGTATACGTTTAAGTTTAGTCTGTTATGAATCTATGTACATATCGTCGCAAAACTGACGTCAGCCTCCTGACAGATAAAGAGAGTGTTGGTACAGAAGGTCATGCCGAATTTCATTATTACGGTTTTTACAACAGCGTGAACTTTCAACATTAGCATATTACTTTTAGAATGACAAAGGATTTCGGATGTTCATTCCATCGCGATAGAGAATTTGTTCGGCAGTATGCTGGTCTTGTCCATTACTATGGTTCTTGGCGAAATGCACATTTCGAAACGGTCGCATTGATAGCTAACCCTGAAAAGTACCTTTGCCACACGAGATTGAGGAGTGTAAAACACAAAAGCAAGCAACTAAATACTTCCATTTATGGGCGTGTGAGTCCTGCTTGTTACACGAAATATGGAGACAGACTCTGACGAACTATATTAGGTGTGGTGTTATATAGCGATCCTGACGGGCATTCCATTTCCTTATCTGGTCTTGGTCTTGTCTGTCAAAAATTGCAACGAACAATTGTTCGATCAGCCCTCCTTGACTAGGATCCCCGATAACTCTAACTTCTTTCGTTTCTAAAATCAATTAATTTCAATGTCTGGTTATATGAACTGAAATTCGGCTCATCCTTCCCTTGAAAATGTGCTTAATAGATGGGATTCCATGTATATTGACCATGTAATGAGGAGGATAGCGCATTACGTATTAAATATAACAAGGGCATATATAACATATTTTATCAATTGAAAGTTTATTTTCTATATAATATTTTGGAAAGTTGTACTCATTCTATGATATTTCGTAACTACAACTCAATTTCATAGTGTAGTATATAACGTTTCTGTACTCGGGATGAAAAGTTATATTAATTTCAATTGTAGGTCGCTAAACTACTTTGTTAGTAAACGAGGGAAAATAATTATATGACCTGTGATTTTGGTGTGGAAAGATCATATCCCGATTTATTGGACTACTGTTTCTGCATGTAACAAAAATAGTCGCCATATTATGGTTCTTAATTGAGCGTGAGCTTTCATAGACAGCCGTTGGCTTTTAGAAACATCGTCAAGGTACATGTAGCAAAAACTTTGTCCAGAATTTGCCCCTTTACCGTTGAAAGGATGACAAATGTCTGGGGCACCATGCACTGCACCAAGACATCCCAATAGACAGGCAAATGCACTGGGGGTTCGATTCCACCTTCACAATTACTCGATTTTACAAACCTGCCCAGTGAGCTTCGCTCAGGTGAAATTGACATTCTTGATAGGTGTACACCGACATGTAATGCATATAACACGACATGAAATTTCATTTATCTCTCGACGAACACAATTATTCGACAATACGGCATGCACATCCCTCCAATCAGATCGCCCTGTAAGATAATTTGGATTACAATTCTCCCAGTCACACTTCTCGAAAGAACACATCATTCCATACCGAACCGATCGAACGTGGTTAGAACCTAGCTTTGTCCGATATTTGTGACATATTTCTGCAAAGGTATAATAAAATGGACATACCTCATCTCACTGATCATCTGTTCAATAGTACAAAATTTTCTTTCTGTAAGCGTCGTGTCAGATTTCTTCAGATTAAACCGTCCAAGTGTCATTTTAATAACACTGAACTATTGGAGACTATTGAAGAAAACAAAACGCTTTTAGTTCCCTCTGAAGACATTTTTTTCTTTTCTTTCGAGGCCCAGTACAAATACGCGGAAGAGTTGGGATCGAAAATTGGAGAATCCACTTCTGTGGGAAGGGAGGAACACATGTAAGCAATGTTTTTTTTATTGTTTCGGCTCGAAACACAACAATCCAATCGTCACAACCTCAATCCTCGAATTGACAACTGTGATAAATTTGACGTCGCGGTACATGCTCGGGTCTGTCGTGCTGGGTGATTTTAGTGTTTTATAATCTGATCAACTCATGGACGAATGCAGTGGAAATGAACATGACTTGCATGAGAATAAACATTTGGCAACAAAAGACAACGGTTGCTATCGAAAGACTACGCTCGAGTAAGAGCCGTAGTAATGGACAAGACCAGCATACCGTCGAAGAAATTCTCTATTGCGATGAAATGAATATTCGAAATCCTTTGTCATTCTAAAAGTAATATGCTAATGTTGAAAGTTCATGCTGTTGTAAAAACCGTAATATCATGTCTGTGTCTCAAGTCATTTCTCAGCGCTCGCAACTGTCCATTCTTGAAGGTAATTTGTTCTCAAGAACCGACAGTTGTTTTGTATCTAACTTTAACGAAAGTTTTTTTTTTGGGGTGAAGATTATGTTTCAAGAATCTACTGGAATAAGTTTGCCAAGACGGGAGTCAGGCGTGCAATTCTTGTGAAATGATAATATACTGTACTTCATTTAAGGCGAGTTCACCCAAACGAACTGGTGCTCCAAGTAAAGTAGACACGAATTTCCTTTAACGCGATATCCAGTCAGAGGTGATTCGTTCGATATACTCCCCCATTGGGGGGAGGGAGGGAATTTGGCTTAATGTCACACTCAAGTTTGTTTCACTCATATGGTGACAGTCAGTTTGGTTGGTGGAGGAAGCCGGAGTGCCCGGAGAGAGCCACCGCCCTTCGGCAAGTAACTGACAAACTTTCACACATGGACCAGCTGGAAGGCCGTTGTGTAAGAAGAAGTGGAATTATCGGCGGTATATTTTTGTGAACGAATTCCGACGTACATTCGTAGCAAACTAAAGCGTAACTATTCCAAATTTTTCATTTTGCTATATTAATATGATAATCTGATATTTCCGTTTTGCTGCATGGCTGTTGCAATGATCAGCAATGATCAACAAAGTGTATGTTCAGCAATTAGCTTGGTCCAGAATGTATGTGGTTGAATTAATAATCGTGTAATTATATTGTCTGTGCCCTTATATTTTTCGGTCTGACACTGATATCAGGGCAATAACTGAAGACTCATATGCTTAGCGCTTGACACAGGAAACTTTCAACTTACGTTCATCACATCTAGCCATGGTTCGTCTGACAAATCCGTACCATGGAAGAATATGTGTTTAGCATTGCTATAACACCAGTCGTCATTTTTGGGGTTGCCGAATCATATTCGCGATCTCTCTGGAAATAGACCCATATTTGAGAAAATTAGAAGCCAAGCAATGTGTCGTATATCTCATCTCTTTAGCAGTTATTGACATCGTTTTTTCTCCGCTTCCGATCTATGAACATAACAATCGGAGATCTGGCTCTAAAGAATAGATTGCTTGACAGCCTTTACATTAGATTGAATTTGACGAATGCTGTTGGAATGTTGTTCATTCAATAAAACAAGAGTACCGTACCTGACAATTCAGTGCATAACACAGGAAGTTGTTTTTGCAACTGGGAATATGGATTGGAGTGTTACCCACCTCAAGCCATATGATAGCATACGTGTGTACCCAAACGACTGGATCCGTTATTGATAGCGGAACCTCATAATTTTGCCCCGTGACGAAGTTATTAACCGTGAAGGCAGGTCCTGCGCCAAAGAATACGCCGAGAACTAACATTACCAAGAGGAGCACGAACTTCACCTGTAAAAAAGTCAAATATTATTAAAATATGCACAACACAGGAACTACATGCATTTAATGTGATTGCTGTAAGCATAATCCATTAACGACGGGTCCATCAGACGACTCGTGTGAACAAACCCAACCCTTCTGATTTTATAGTAGCTTTTACCGCTATGAGATTTCCGAAATTTCTTTCCTGCTCCTTTCTTAATTTTTGTGCTGTGCATTCATTCGAGATCATCGACCTTAAATGTAGGTGTCCTTGCTTTTGCGCCATACCGAGTTTTCATGCGAGCACTTGGCCGTTCAAGATTTGGTGGAGCCTGAAACTGCGCAGCTTGTCAGACAATTGGTTTTGATCTCGTCCAGATGTTGGTTAAAATACATTAAATGACGTAACTTCTTCCATAGGTCGACGCCTGTGATGAGAATTGAGTTCGCATTGAGTGTTCAGTTGTTATATTATTGGATAATATCATTAGCTAAATTTTATAGTGTTCCGCTTACTTGTTATGTTTCGATTTATTCTTGAAAAGTTTGTGTCAGTGGCTACCCTGGGTTCGGTACATGACACAATCAAACGACGGTACCCACCTGACCATCTTAGTCAGAACACAGCGGGAGTTCGCAAAAATCAATTGGATTGCAGTGTGATTTTGGTACATTTCACGTGAAGTGCGACGAGTGACAATGAAAAATATCAGTATGTTGTTTTATACTAAGATACAGAAGAGAGAGAGAGAATTAATGTTTAACGTCGCGTTCAGCTATAAAGCGACGATCAAACAAAATTCTAAGTATTCTAACAAAAATTAGTCAACAACCCAGCATTCCATAAATAAACAAGACAACACACCAAAAATATGTACATACATTGGAACTTAAGCAACAAACCGATTTTTCTCAAAGCTTCCATTGCATATGTTGAGAGATAGGCCAAAGAGATAGCCGACTTTTCTTTGAAGTATACTCCAATCCACGCGGTGTTAGGAATAACACTCGAGAGTACATACACGGGTTCAATCCCACATGGAAATGGACTGACTTTCAGCTTAGTTTTTGCCAGCTTTACGACAAAGTTCCTAATATTCGTTAATTTAGCTTAATCTATTTAGAGCGAGATTTAAACGCGGTTTTCAGAGCCTGCAAATTTGCCGTAACGTCCACCAATAGACAACCCAAAAACCTCACATCAGTTTTTTTCTGTGGTCCAGCCGCGGAAATCGGCGAATGATTCAAAGCGACCCAGAAGTTTATATCATAATAAGATTGACCGAAAATTGTTGTGGAGTGGGTATGCCGCTCGTTTCGCGGGGATGATTAGGCCTTGTGTGTGCAATGCTACTTGCTGACAATGCGTCACGATGTTGTCATATGGCCGGAGATAGCCGACTGTCCATTTCTAAACATAACTAAGAAATCCTGTATTTCGGGATTCTGGAAAGTGATATTACCTGCAGTACCGCTACCGCTGTTCATATTACCTGGCTTTCCGAGATAACTTTGTGGAATGACCGGGGAAATATATGCAGTACTTGCGTGTGCTGGTCTAGTTGATATGGACGTACTGGATTAACTGTACTTTGAATTATTGATCGGTGAAACCATCCGTACTTGCACTAACCGGGGTACGTGATGTACATTTTGACGTGGGTCACCGGGTGTAGATGACTTGTATGTGACCTACATGTACCACCCAGACCTGCGCATCCTGTCACCCAGCGACCACCGCTTGTGGTGCCTGACATAAGAGTTTTGCCGTCACCGTCGTCACCTGTGGGAATTCCTCGTACACTATCATCAGCCATTTTAAATTAACTTGAAACAAACTATACTAAGTCAGATATAACACGCACACAAGGTCTCGTATAATATTATCACAGACTACGTTAACTGCTAGCAATTGTTACGCCAAACTTTCGTGACTTACTGGAATTTATATGGACGCCAGCAAAGAAATACTTTGAGATGAGCAGTGGATACCATACGATGGAAAGGACTCTCGTAACTTACAATACTGAAAACGGATTCGGGTCGTGTGATAAAAGGAGAAAAATTAAAAGTTTAATAACGATAAATACGGTGCATTCAATATAGCATAAAAAAAAAAAAAGATTTCAAACTATACTTACATATGACGAAGGCAAGACCAGGCCCACTGTGACAGGTACTTGTTAACGAACTTACTTGCCAGCATCCAGTATTAGTAAGCGATTGTTTTCTGAGAAAGAATATGTCAGCTTGCGCCTGCATATCAGTCCAGAGAGCAGGTTGAGTTCATTCTTGTGACGAAGAGAGGATCACAGGGGAGGTAACTTGACTCGCGGTATTGGAAAGGTGCCACAACAGCTGTAATGATGAACATTCGAGGAAGGGAAGCGATGACGGATCGGACAAGACAGATTGTTCGAAAAACGATGTTTTGACAGAATCTGTAAGCATTGCTGATTTCGCAGCGTTCATCACGCGGCGCACATGGTGAAAGAAAACACACATGGATGTGGGATTACATGACTTTATCACAACACCGATCGGTGTCGTTTAAGCAAAACATAAAGTTTATGAAACATCAACAACTCGATTGTACCGAAATGACAAACGAGAAATAAAGAGTACTTGGTCCACACGTAGGTATGGTGAACAAATACGACAATTCCAATAAGCGACTGTGACACGTTTTGCTACTGAAGCTACGCACAAACAACAGTTTCAGGCAGTTGAATGTGCGTCTTCAAATTGTTGGCTTTGGGTAAATGAAGTGTTCTTTGATTTTATATAACACATTGACTCAAATTTAACACACTGAATTGGAATTGGAACTTGGGAATGGACACTTTGATTTTTGTGTGCTTCGGCAACCAAGTATTTATCCAATAAGAGTAATGCTTAAAAAAACATGCTTCTTGTTCTCAAAGTTCTGATGCAAAAATCACGATTTGGTTCTGATTGCTCAGAAATACATGCATCTCCCCCAACACAATGCCGAGATAAATTCCCGGCTCGGATTAAGTGAAATAATAGGTAATGCAAGTATAACGTTACATAGAGGATTTTAGAAAGCAAACATATAATTTGATATAACATTTTTGGTGTGAAATATGTGTATTTCTGGAATATTACAATCAATAAATTCTCTTTGGCATATGAAGTCGATTGGAAAGGTATAAATTAAACGCAACATACAATAGTGGTGAGAAAAGATGCCGAGATACTGACAAAAATTCAAATGACCCAACAGCTCGACCAATATTCTCACTGCATAATTTATCTCAAGAACCAAAAAATGATTCTTGCGTTGACTTGTATCTCAGCTACGTTTTTATTGCAGCTGTTTGTATGGACACATTAAATGGCATGACCACACGGCGCTAGCATCAGTTTGAGCTGGATTAAATATAGATATCTATTATAGATGATATAAAACAAGCGTCTAGTCCGTCATTCAATATTCAGCCGTCATTCACTAAAGAATTTCCGCGTCCATAATCCAAAGACCTAATTCATATAATACCATTAGTACCAAATTAAAAGGATACATAAAACTATGCTAATTTCATGCAAGAGAGAAGCGGTCAACCGTTTTCAATGATGCCAGCAGGACATCATGATGTTCCAAAAATATCAAATCAGTATCGCTGATCAGTGTTCTTAATCCATATGGAAAACGTTGTAAAGTCGTTATCTAGAGTGTGATGTATCTCAGTTACGCTTCCATTGTGACTTCCTATGAACACCACGCGGATCTTCAAATACATAGGTTCATACGACCCCTAGTCCCGGGTTAAGCCGAATTACCCAAAGACTAACCCAATGACCACCCAAAAACTCCATCTGAAGGTGAACGGAAAATCCATTAGGAAAAGCAGTTGCCGACCATGCCTGGGACAACTTCAGTATCCAGATTATAGACATAGTCAACCCATCTACCGATGATCCCTCCCGTTGGACTTGAGAGAAAATTCCGAGAGCGGGAACTGTTCTGGATGCTGGAGCTTGGGTCAGTGTCTCGGTATGGTTTAAATTATTATTTCAAAGAGTTCGGCAATGTTACAAACCGCCATTCAAATATATTCCATATTACTCAGCTACTTAAGCCCCACCAACGGATACATCGCATCCATGGTTAGAGAAAGCTTAATAGTGCGTTGATTCGCGATCATATCACTTTAAATTATTTAGTGTGTTTAACTAACAACCCAACATTATACATAACTTGCGTATACAGTCCTGTATGCAATACCACTGAAAGTTTTAAATCGTATTGCCAGAGATATACAACCATCTGTGTCTTCAGAAAATATTATATAACCCACAATCACTAAAGTATGTCAAGATATGGCGTAGTTTCGATTGTATCGCCCAGTGAACATATTCGAAATATCCCTAGACTGGCTTTTTTGAAACTCACCTACTTGGATAAAGGACTGGACATTAATAATTTATCACGAATTCTGAATGATCCAGAGGTACGCAACGCTGTATCAAACTATTTTAAGTTCACAGAACCTTCTTGCATTTCATATAAGTATACTAAATCTATAACCACCAAAATATTAAATCGATCTAATGCTGTCAAGGAGTTGAACTGAAACTTATACACGTCTGGATACCATAGTTGTGATTGCGAATCATCGAACTTTATCTATACACCATGCTTTCATGCTGTGACTGGCGACCTTGACATGGTGACTGATGAGGACCTAAAAACACTCTTGAAGAAGGGACCTAAATATAGAGAGCTGAGAAAAATAAACGTGAAGGCGGACCAGAAGATAGTCCTGACTGCACTGGAAGAGTATATTATTGAGTGATCAAAGCGAGAAATATCCCTGTTAAGTCAGCTGATGAACTATGTAGCCGTTAGATTAAAGAAAGGGACTAAACGGGGAAAATGTTAGTAGAATGACCCGTCTTTTTCAGAACATAAATCTGTGAGGCCCTATTATTCTGAAGTAGTCTAAATAGGTTGTAAGGACCATCTATATATTTTTTTAAAATCCAGTGGTTTTCCCGAGAAATATTGAATGAATACTATGAATATGGAGCAATCCCGGTTTCCTGATATAAATTTGAATCATTGATTGAGTGCGCAATGAGGGACTACATGTTGTGTAGTTTCTCACGTAAATCTATGTGCTGTGTAATTACGTTGGAAGTTTGCCTAAATATACTTTAGGAATACCATAATGGTACTTTCATTGGATAATAGGGTAATGTGGTGCATGTTTACCATATCCACACCATAAGCTGCACAGCTGGTCATGCGCTGGGGCAAAGAGTCAATCAATTGTTCTTAATCTATATTGGAATATATGGTCACATGTAAGAAAATGAGGATATAATTGAACAGAATATGTTCCATGGCCTATTTTGGTATGTTTGTTAGGCATTTTTATGGAGGAAATTCTATTGTAGCACAATTATATTGCCCCTCTTTATTTTAGGAAATTGGCAGAACCTTAGCAGGCCTTAGAACTTTCAGTTGTCAAAGTTTTGTTGGAAGAGAAAGTCATCCGTAGAAGAGCCTTATAATTACCAAGATAGCCACTGAGCTGAATTTAATCAACCATATATCCATTTCTGAGCTTTGTCAACAACAGGTGGCAGAACCATATGGAATGTTATTCTCCTTCTCGTTTTCCTCTTTCTCCCCTTCACTTTCGTTATTCAGTTCGTTATCTTCATAATTGACAACAGGATAAGAATGGGGTAATGTGTATATCCTGCTACAAAGTCAATATTAAGGTCAAGGTCAAGCTCAATGTGGCCCAAAAATATGCGCTCTTGTTTTGAGTGAATATTGAGAGGAATACAATCAGTCACGTAGCAAAATTTGTGAAATGGTTAAAGTGAAAGATCGGGAAATCATTTAAAATCAAAAGTTTAGTGGGAGACCATATGCCAAAATTGAGGTCAACGGTCAAGCTCACTGTGACCCAAATTTCAGAAAAGCATTACAAATCGATTTTATTGGTGATATGTCTTTGGGTGACGATATATCTATATCAAAATTGAGATCAAATGTCAACACCATCAGGATATAATTAAAGTAGATTGTTAGTGAGTGGATTCGCCTATGTGAATCCGTATGTCAGGTATCAAAATTGAGATCATAGATCAAACGTCAACACCACTGACTCCTAAATCAGGAATTTCTTGAAAAACATTAATGTTTGTGTTTTAGCTCCAGTTCAGGATTGTGAGTTATCATCAAGCTTCAGAAATCCATCAACCTTATGCGAGCAAAAATACTACTGACGTCAAAAGGGCAAGGTAAATATTGATCAATAATCAGTAATTCATTAAAAAAAACTTCAAAGTTGTTGCACATGTATATCGATACTTAGTGGAGCGGCGTTGTGTCAGGCAACGAGTTTGAGGTAAAAATGTCAATGGCCATCAACATTAAAGGCTTCAAGATTTATTTCTGAATGGTATAGCTCATAGTGCCCAGTAGGCTCTTGATAATTCTTGAACAATTTTGATAATTCAGTTTGCAAAAAGCCAAGTAAAATGAAATTTGGCAGGCTTCTGAGTTAAAAGACAACGCGGGGTTGTTACCGTTTTCCCCTTTGTAAACGCTGCACACTCTTTGTGAACTTACCTAGTTGCAATGCGGTTTTTTTGAAACGCAATCATTAGCGAGATGTCATGGTATATCCTTCTCAAATTTTAGAAGGTGAGTGGTTCAAGTTATTGCCCAGAAACCAATTTTGCCCCAAGGTCGTGCCATCTCTAGGCGCAACGGACAAAACACAATCCCAAGCGATTATCTCACGGCATGGTATATATACATGGTACATACCACATTTGAAAAGAAAATCCGATGAGAGGTTCTTAAGTTATTGCCCGGAAAGGCACATAGGATTTACCCCCAGGTTGGGCCACCTGTTGGCGAAAGTAGTTGAAATGCAATCACAGGCGACACTTCATGCCATGTTATATGAATACCAAATTTGAGAAGAATCCGATGAGCGGTTTTCAAGTTATTGGCCTGAAGCAAATTTCAGATGGACAGACAGACAAATGGACGGTACCACTGACACACGAACAATCGGAATCTAGTATACCCCCTACTACATGGATGTACGGGGATATACAAGGTGACAAGGTATCTACATATCTGTATGGAAAAAATTGTAAAGTTGTGATCTTATTGCCCTGGCCTGAACCTAAATGTCAGGAGGGGCTTTTTTTCCATTGGGGCTTTTGTTCGTGTGTTCTTTGTTCGATGGGGCTTTTGTGCAAATCACAAAAAGGCTGTTCTGTTCTCATATTTTTCATCATTTTCATAATAAAGCTATTACTTATCGGGTGGCGAGGGCACATATTGTTGTTGTTGTAATACAATCTATTGTTGTTGTAATACAATTATAGATTCATTCGATGCACACCTAAGTGAGTGAGTGAATAGAATTTAACGTCGCTTTCAACAATATTTCAGCTATATCACGACGAACCAACTAAGCACCACCCAGCCCAGTTGTGTTCCTGCTACTTCAAAGACGAAATCTTTGAAGCAGCATGGAACCAGACACCCTCCATCCACCCTATAAAACACTGAGGACAGCACACAAGACATAGACAGGACACTTACATGGTGCAATAAAGACAAGTGATATTACAGTGCTAGACATCAAATATCAAGTTCCTGTTGCTTCTCAGCAAAATGCATTGAAGCAACAGGAACCTGAACCCACCCAACCACCCGCGATGCACACCTAATACATCATAAGATCATACATTTATTCAGAAGATATAGCAAGTAAACATCGGTGTATCATTCAAAAATAAAGCTTCTGTGTACTATAAACTTAGATCTTTAGTGGCACAAATGGATACCCAACTACTATTTATGAGTGTTTCCCAGGCATGGAAATTTCACAAATTAAAAGTGAAGCGTAATTAAAGCCAACTGAGTAATTGGTAAATGGTTATTCACAAACAGAAAATGTTGTGGAGAATTAAACTGTAGATTTAAACTTTTTTAACTCATTACAGCTATGTGATTATCTCTCCTTGTCCACTACCCTGCAGAAAAAGTGTTGGTGCATGTAATGTGTAGATTTACGTAGATCAGGGAAATTCTTGCAGCATTCCCTGAATATTTTTGGAGTAGAATGGAAAGAAAAGATTTCTGAATACAGGGAAAGTATTATGTAAATGATTTGACCACCACTAGATTTTAGAAAGTTGCCAAAAGAAGGCTCATGTTGGAATCAAACCATGATACAGATAGACAGAAACGTGAACCTGACCAACGAAACACACAAGTGGAGTGACACATTCGTGTACTGGCTCCATTCAAATCTACAGATAACATTCTATATTAGAAATAAGTTTCGTTGGCCTGCCTTCAGTAGTTCTCAAGATATGGAGTCCCGGGAAAAAGAGGACGGACAGATGGACAGACGGTCGGACAGACGGACCGGGTGACAACAATACCCCTGAGCTCAATCGGGCTGAGGGTTAACAACTACGAAAAACGCGTGAATACTGCAAGCTGAATCAGTGCATTCTGTCACGAACTTAAAAGTGACACAACGGGTTGTGAATGTCGATTTAAATGAAGAGACTGACGCGTTTTGTCCAAAACTGAAAAGTTATTAGTTAAATCACCAAGCTCATCCGCATATTCATCAATGCATTTAAAACATATGACTACCGTTTTAAATACCTCAGATATCTGCATACGGGAATAAAATCGGAAACAGTTCAATTTGGTGCACCTATGACATATATGCTTGCGAGTAGGATATTGAAGGTCATTTTGGGCAAGCATAGCATAGAACAACTTTCATTCCTTATCGACCTGAACTAATTTGGAACGTCTAAGTCCTCTACATATGCGAACACAGAAACTGGATCCAAAGCCCCAAACTCATCGTTGGTATCTGCCTTAGCATGTTTGTGACAATACACGGAAAATCATTTGGGAAAGTTTACACATTAGAGGAACCCCTTGGAATAATTTGAAGTACCCAAGTCATTCATTACCCTCACGATAATTTGGAACTTAAAGCGCAGTTGAAAACATAGCATTTAGCAACGTGCAAAAGACCTGTCTCTGTAGCACGTAGGTTACATTCGGATGTAAAATTTGACAATATCTAGCATGTTTTTCTTTCAGGGTTCCAAACATGGATTCTTCCATGTGCAGGTGGCATAGGTGTCCTAAATTGGCGCATACGTATACAAGTCATGTGTTCTAAATCGCAGATTAAATCGAGATGATCTTTTCAAGATTACGGAACTGGTATTTTGATGGTCAAGTTGCTTGTTTGATCTTCAGAACTATTATACCATGGATATGTAGATCACATATATTCTCCAGCTGATTTCATTCATTCAGATGAATTTTGTCAGAATTATTGTTTTTTGCCACACACTATCCCTCATTTCGTTATATAAAGCACACGTACGGCCACATCTTGAATATTGTTCTGTTGTGTGGTCTCCGTGGCAAAAGGGAAACTGTTATATCATTGAGCGTGTCCAGCGTAAATTTGTAAAAATTTCTATATTTTAAATCAGGCATGCCGTACGATCGTGAAGAATATTCGCACTATTGTCATGTTTTTAACCCACCTCAGCTGGACCAAAGAAGGACTTTTTTAGATCTTATTTTTCTTCATAAATATGCTAACTCTTTTTATGACTGTCCAGCCATCTTAACGAAACTGAATTTTCATGCCCCAACTAAGGTCTTACGTAATTTTACATATTTTAGAAATAGCAAGCATCGAACAAATGTCTTAAAATTTTCTCCTATCCAGAGGTGCATGCACAGTTTTAATGAATTATTTTCCTGTTCTGATAGTACAGATCTGGATCTTTTTGCTCCAGTTCAATCTTTTAAGCACTCATTGCGTACTATTTTATATACTAATTTCAAATTATCTCCTAGTGATTGTTTTGTCAACTTTACACAGATTTTTATCTTAAATTCTACACGTGTTTTATGTTATTTCCTATAGATCTTTTACCGTTAATCTCTTAACTTGCTTATAATATCATCTTAGTTTTACATGTGCTATCATATTGTATGTTTTGTGAATTTATCTACCGTCTGTGATATATCCTTATGTATAATGTTATAACCTATATGTATATTATTAATTTCTTTTTTTCTTCTTTTCTTAACTTGTTGTCTTAATATTTGTATATATAATCTTTAGTTTAATCTTAGTTTACGGAGCCTGTAAATGGGTCCTCTGGGCCCGTTGGTCATCCTTGAAAATAAATAAATAAATAAATAAATTCCCACCTCTTCCTATTTCACCAATTTTGTGTCCAAAATGCCTTCAATGTTTCGCATACTTAGATGATTCTGGCATCTTGTAGTTGATTCTGATGTGACATTCTGCTTCGACACGCATCATGTCAAGGCATTTTGTTCACAGTTAGGACATTATGAGGAGCTACAACGTATTTTCCAAAAAAAGCATTTTGTCAAATTTGCGACAAAACTCTGTTGCTGTGTGCAATGTTAACACGTTTTGTCGTAATTTTGACAACATGTGAAATTTGTGACAAAGGCTGTTGAACTTCATAATATGGTAACAGAACTAAGTTGCTTAAATTGCATGCGACAAACTATTATCACACCAGATGATTTCTTGATTGTCCTCCGCAACGGGGCAGGTATACGTGGTGCTTTATATTCGTGGTGAATTCTTTAGATGACGACTTTACAACGAATATTATGGATTAAGAATACTGATCAGCGATACGAATTTGATATTTTTGGAACATCATGATGTCTTGCCGGCATCATTGAAAACTGTTGACCGCTTCTCTCTTGCAGGAAACAAGCCTATGTTTTGTATACTATGATTGTCTTTTTGAATTTGGTGCTAATACTGTTATATGGAAAATGGAATAGGTCTTTGGATTATGGACGCGGATATTCTCTAATGGACGACGGCTGGATTATGAATGACGGACTAGACGCTTATAATACAGAATGTCCTGTGGTATAGTCTAGGGCTTATCTGGAACGAAAAGAAAATTTTATTGGTCTTAACGGATATTGATACTAATTTGAAGTTTCCACTTCTGACAATATCGTAGTAACTGTACTAGAAAATTTTACAGACCGGAAGGTGATGTGGAAAACAGTAACAGACGATCTGCAGAAAGAAGACGATTAAAATATATTGCACACAAATTGAGCATGAGTGGAGCTGTGTGAGAGATTCCACCTATCGTTCAGGTAGAGACTGAAACTTAGAGGACTGTACACACGGCCTCCACTCGTTCCAAATTACCAACAGATGGGTACAGACACCTGAATTAGTCTTGACTCTGTATACCGATTATTGATACACTTAATTGACACATCACCCCTAAGATATATCATACCTGTGATATACTGGGGTTCGTCTGAATAAGCTTAGAGTGGATGACTTGTAATTTTGTAAGTAAGGTAGGGAGATAATATATTCATGATTTTTCACCTATATATATGGGATTTTTGAAAGAGGGACCCACAGAAGTAACAAAGTAGTATAGTTAAGTTGTTCGAGAGGTACTATAACCCCAAGCAACATTGAGCTAATTATATATGTTCATGACGTATGTTGCTGCCATATTTTTAGATGGAAAGTAGCTTTGAATATAAGAGCTAATGAAGGCATTGGGGCTTTTAGCATTAAATATATCGCTGGTATACCTTCTTTAATAAAAAAATTGTTACGCTAAAAAATAGTTGGTTTTCTTGGCAATGTGTCGTTATGCGTATGGAAATAGTGTGGGGGAAATGAAAATAGTGTGGGGGAAATGAACGTGTCGGTCTTTGATCAGAAGCTGTTCATAGGCATTTGATCTAATAGTGTTGAGAATAGATGTCGGGAGAATCGAAAAATCCCACGTGTATATACACTCGTGTACTGGCTCCATTCTCTTCTATCTTCGTGTAGAAAAGCATTCTGTGCAGTTAGACATTCATGGAGATTTCCCGTCTGAATTTCTGAGATAGCAGCGCAATGATTTCTCACAATTACGACTTCTTGCATTATCTGATTAATAAAGTAGACGGAAGCCTGGTTGAAAGTCATCTAAAACCGGTTATATAGTTTGTCTGACTTTGCGTAGTGCTGATAAGGAATTTAGTGGTACAAATGAGTCCGCTCCATTTCCACCAGTTCAAGTACTCATATTGTACAGATATCCATATTGTACAGGTTTACCATTTCTGTGAGTGCATTAAATCAAACAGTATATCTTCCACCATGTAAGCATTAAGAATGTCAGCCGCCATCCACTTATAAAAGTATTTTGATATTCAACATTCAAAAATGACGAAAAGAAGTGTATTTCAGGCCCGTCGTTCACATTTGAATTTTGGAACTTTTGGGATAGGATTCCACGACCTGATTAGCAACCCTCCCATATTGGCCGTGTGAAAGAAGAATCGACTTACCGATAGAACTGACTTTATATGTAAGTTCGTACAAGAACACCTGTTTTATTGTAGATTTATCATGATCACTCATCAATTTTCCAGATACACAGAAATACAACCAAAAGGAAATCCCACGGATAAAAGCGTACAATGTATATGACACTATCCGAAGTGCCCCCTATCTCCACTCGTGCCGTGAACTCGGTTTAGTAGCGGATCAAATGGTATGTCGAGTCCGAGGCACCAATGGAGACAGCCGTATCTTGACATAATGGGGGGGACGGGTGGGGAAATCGAACTGACAAATCCGCCTGAATTCTAGAACAACTACATGTATATATACACTGCCCACAAAATCTCACCTTACAGCTGCCCTCCGCTCAAGCTCGCATCCAAAATCTGTCAGAAGATGACGTCACGAGGTTACGCGCGGGGACACTTGGGATATGACACTATCCGAAGTGTCGCCTATCTCCACTCGTGCCGTGAACTCGGTTTAGTAGCGGATCAAATGGCCTTCGAAGTCCTCGGCCAAATCGTATATGCCATAATATTTAAATCCCAGCCAACATCCATCACTCACAACCCCAACCCCAAACAAATCCCCCAAGAAAAAACACAACCCCAATCAAATCTCACAGGAAAATCATGCATGTATTCCCAATGAAACATCTATTCCAGAAGCTGTAAAACCTGTTAATATCATAACGAGCCAAGGACCAGGGTCCACCATCCCTAAAAAGCTATACATTTACACAAGTTCTTGGTAGGACCTTTTTTTATAGCAAAAATAATTCCCTGCAGAAAACACTAAGCTACCTCTGAATTTCGATATTATAGATAGTGGACCCCAGCCCTCGGCTCACGTGAACAATGTCCACTAGGGGATTAGTTCCCCTTGAGCCAAGAACTGGTTTTCCAAATCTTACAAAGGTGATGGTACGATAAGGCGGGATTTTGGCCTATACGTGGTGCGATTGAGATCGAAAAAATGAAATGTCCTAAAAATACTTGTGTTTTAATGCAACGGCAAGAGAAAATATAAGTTCACAATATGTGAAAGTTTTAGTGCGATTGCGTTATGATTATAGTTATCACATGAAACTGAAATCCACAGCTTGTGCTATTTCGTGAAAAAAGGGTCCAAATCGAGTCCTTCAGACACGCATTTAGACGCGAAGGACCCCTTGGACCAAAACGCCATTTAACCTGGTGTTGTGCGGTTGCATTATATCCCCACTGCTGGAAAATCTTTTTGGTCCAAGGAGTCCTTCATACTAAAAAATGAAAAGTTATGAATCATAACGTTTGAAGTTTTCGTAAGTAGATTAAAGTGACAAAATAGCCTGTTACAATTGTTCGTATGTCGTGGTGTAGTGGATGCGCACGTTGGATCACAAGCGCCTCGAAATTTTTTTTTACCGAGTTCGAATCCCAGGAGGGCGACATGTGTGACGTCGACAAGTTATTTCAATCTTTCTCATTTTTGTAAAAAGAAATTGCATTCTGTATATCTGAAATAAGATTTCAGTCTATCATTATGAACCAATTAAAAGTAAAATAAATATTTTTTAACTATGACAAGATACCGTGTGGACATTACGGGCTAGTCAAACGTTAAAATCGAACGATCAGTCGCTAGCTGTTACAACGGCAATTTATTCGCCTAAATTGTGTATTTATTCTCCAATATGTGCATGTAAAATCGACTGCAACATGGTGAAATAATAACGCCTTGGTATCAAAAATATGTGAAGCTATCATGGTTCACCGTAACATTTAGTCCGTTGATTGACAGTTGCCGCCGACGACAAGCTGTACATTGCATTGTGATTGACAGATGGAGAGAAGAAATGTACATTCCTATGAGTCGGCTGTCTGTGGGCAAAAACCCCGCCTTACAATACCATCTCCTTTACATTAATATATTAGCAATTCAGACCATTCACAACAATATAAAAGACACCGTACCAGTTATGCTTTGGTGCACGAACGTTTGTTCTATCCCCCAAATATAACATCGCAACATTGTATCCATGTGGCTTCTCCGTAATGACGCGTTGAATGGATAGACAACTGACCCAATTATCCATCAATAGCAGAACCCCCTAGGGATAATTTACCGAAGTCCGCATTTTACACATTGCTCCTTGGTAAATCGCCAGATCATGAACACCGCTCAACAGTTATAAATTCAGTCACTCTGGCTCTCAACTTCACCCAACTGGGTGTCTTCCAGGCGAAAGGGAAGGGGGGGAGGGGGATTAGGGAAGTGGGAGAGGAGTGGAGAGGAGGTGATGGGGAGGGGGGGTAAAGTAAACACCCGTTCAAACCACGCCGCAGATGGTCTAAAACTGACATTTGTTCAACAAGTCACTCATAAAAAAGATGTAGTTGCACCCCAAATAATATGTCCTGTCACAAGAAGTACCAAATTCAATCAACAGATCAAAAGAACATCCTCATCGTTTACACAAATCACGCACAGCACCGCCATGCTCGACCCCCGGTCGATATATATTATAACACGCACAGCACCGCTATGCTTTTTCTCGACCACCGGTCGATATTTATTACTGTCAGTGACAGAAATTAAAAGCAACCACCGATTGCCAACACATTCAACGTAGCCACCGGCTACAACAGGAGGTAACACACCTCAAAACATCCACATAAAGTAAATTATCTCACCCACGATAGACAGTACGGTCTGCAGCGTCCAAAATCTGGCAGAAGATGACGTCACGAGGTTACGCGCAGGGACACTTGGGATATAGGATATGGCCACATCCAAATTTCTTGGAGTTTTGCGTGAATGATGTTGATATTCATCCTTTCTGGTATATTTAATCCAAGCTCCTGGCAGATAGTGACACTTAGAGATAATTAATCTTAACGCCGCTTTAAGCAATAGTTCTGCTATATAGCGATGATCAAATCAACACAATAGTTTTGCTATATAGCGATGATCAAATCAACACAATAGTTCTGCTATACAGCGATGATCAAATCAACACAATAGTTCTGCTATATAGTGATGATCAAATCAACACAATAGTTCTGCTATATAGCGATGATCAAACCAACACAATAGTTCTGCTATATAGCGATGATCAAATCAACGCAATAGTCCTGCTATATAGCGATGATCAAATCAACGCAATAATTCTGCTATATAGCGACGATCAAATCAACGCAATAGTTCTGCTATATAACGATGATCAAATCAACGCAATAGTTCTGCTATATAGCGATGATCAACACAATAGTTCTGCTATATAGCGATGATCAAATCAACACAATAGTTCTGCTATATAGCGATGATCAAATCAACACAATAGTTCTGCTATATAGCGATGATCAAATCAACACAATAGTTCTGCTATATAGCGATGATCAAATCAACACAATAGTTCTGCTATATAGCGATGATCAAATGAACTCTGTCTAGGTATGTTAACAAGGTAAGTCAACAATCTAAAAGCGATAGACAACACATCAAAGAACTGATACATTAAAATTTATTTAACAAACGGATTGCTCCCAAATACCTTAAAATCAAATCTTCTCTTAATCGTCCAAAAAGATCTTAGCTGCTCCCTAAGAGTAAATTTTTACAACCTTATAATATATACAATTGTTCAATAAGTTTAACTCAATTTCTCATGACATGGAATACACATGGGAGCTGGTTCCTTTTGTAATACATCTGTATATGTACATGAGTCAGTCGTCCTGGCCGAAGCGCTGCTGACTGCTAAGATGAGTATAACCTATAGTTTTCTAAACTCCTGAAGTTTGTTGTTAACCTCAGCATCCCATAGCTATGGAGATAGGTTTCTCATATAGGGGCATATACAAGCCCTGATATCGCTACATGGGAATCCCAAGATGATCAATCTCATCATCGAGGGCTGCTTTCTCCCATGTAACAGCATCAGTATCTCCTGCGATCCCAACAAACTGCGTAGCCAACAAAACAATATTACACCGCTGCTCAACTCTACGGTCATATAATTTAGAATATTCAGGATGGAGACATGAGTTGAAGATCTATTCTTGATCGCCTGAAGGTATGACAGTGAGTGTGAGAATTTTTGTTGTTGTTATTTTGCTGGACCTAATAACTTCCAATGCCGTGAAAAGAGCTTTGGCTCCAGCAGTTAAAATAAAACTCGTATCTGGTAATCGATGGGTTTTGGTATTGGGACCAACATTAGCAGCCTACGTCACGCTGCCATTATCTTTGGAAACATCAGCATATATAGCGTGATTTGATTAATATTTTTCTCTCAGTAGGCCAAATACTTGCTGATACACCTGGCGAATAACTGGAATACTTTGGCGAACTCTTCGGCTGCCCTTAGCAATTTTCATCTTTGCTTGTCATTTGTAAATTTGCAGAAATTTTTATTTTCCTCATCCAAGAAAAAATCGACGAAAAGTCTCAAATAAGAAAAAGGTGGGAGCTACTTTGAGGAAAATATTCGATTACATAAAAAAATGTTCTAATATTTTCTACTCATTGTTTACTTGACGTTTTTTTAATAACAAAAACACCCAAAACATTTCCGCAAATTCATAAATGGTGATTCCGGTAAAAGGTGTATGACCCTTGGGAATTTTAATTTAGTTTTTGTTTTTCTTTTCGTTCATCTATTGCTTCTGTTATGTTTGCACTTGGTATTGAATAGTTCGGTTTTCCTTTCGGTGCTCGTTTTGCTCATCGTTTGGTTTTGTTTATTGCTTCGATTATCGGTCTGTTATTAGCATTTGTAAAGATGGTGTCCGTTATTAGCATTTGTAAAGATGGTGTCCGTTATTAGCATTTGTAAAGATGGTGTCCGTTATTAGCATTTGGAAAGATGATGTCCGTTATTAGCATTTGGAAAGATGGTGTCCGTTATTAGCATTTGTAAAGATGGTGTCCGTTATTAGCATTTGTAAGGATGGTGTCCGTTATTAGCATTTGGAAAGATGGTGTCCGTTATTAGCATTTGTGAAGATGGTGCCCGTTATTAGCATTTGGAAAGATGATGTCTGTTATAAGCATTTGTAAAGATGGTATCCGTTATTAGCATTTGTAAAGATGGTGTCCGTTTCGGTTATCAGTAAATCTTATGCACTGGTGGGAAACAACTAAAGTTTGTTAGCAATATAGACACAGGTAATCTAGACGAATAGACCAACTTGCTATGCCACGAAAGACATGTTTTATGTACATTTATTACCCAGCTAATATGCAGATGCAATATCACATTACTGTGTCCGTTATCTCAATATCTCATATCTGCTATCTCGAAGCCGTATACTTTTATACGTTTTCTGCAAATAGGAATCTGTTGTTTACGCTAGTAAACGAAAGAGCTGCAAATAATGTACTGCTTGTACATGTATATGCATTTATCAGTTTTCGATGCTCATCCATTAACATCAGATGAGTTGTTTGAGCTGATCTGTCGTCACAGCTCCCGAGCTAGCGTATCTAATTCCGCTTAAGCTGGTGCTAGGGCAGTGTGGGTACTTCATTTTCTCCACATGAACTGCGACAATAAAAGCGCGGCTGAGATGCTAAGGCTACATTCGAGAATCCATCGAATTCTCAGATCTGAATGCATGTCAGGTGTCGAAGAATGCTTTCCTGTAGAGTCATATGGTTGCTTTTTAGTCGGCAGACGTCGTCAATTTTTCCCATCTCTTGCATATCGCTTTAAATTAATGTATTCGGTTTGAATATGGTAAAGTCGTATATCAAAATGTTCCTCGTCCCTCTATAACATGTTTGACGTGTAAGAAAATCTGCATAATATATAAATATCCACAAACCCAATTGTTCTTAGTGCTTGTAGAAATCCACGAAGAAAGACACAAAATATTGAAAGTACTTTGAAAAATTCTAAATTGTCTTTGCTACAACAAAGAATATGTTAGAAAAGAAAATTGTATTAAAAAGTACTTTTTATCATTTACTATGTCAACATGATGTCCAAAGGCAATCGCAATTCGTGCTAATATGAAGGACATGCCAACATTATATAGTTACCCAAGACAAATGGGAGTCTGTCATCAGGCTGCATTCATTTGAAAAAAGCTAGTACATGTACACCAGTTTGTGCAGTGCCGAAAATGCCCTGGATTCTTTCTATTCAATCCCAACTTGTGGCGTACATGTATTAATCCACATCCTGTCATGTTTGTGTGTGGTCTGAAATGAAGCTGTATAATCAATTCCCTATCTCATGTGGGCTCAATTCACACAGAATTTATAAACTAAGACAAGTACTGATAAAAAAACGTTTAAAACTACTTCCCAAAATAATTTTCATATCTAACATAGTCTTTGTTATAGCCGGCACATTACAAAATTTTCCAATATCGCTTTTACCCTTTGTGAAATTCTACTGGTAGTCTTAAGAACAATTGTTTTGTGGAGTTTTATTTTTCCAGATACACTTGCATGTAAAACATGTTATAGTGAGATTCTCCATGAGACAAGATACATTTTGATATATGACTTTACTACATTCAACAAGAGACTCTTTTCTATTACACGACATGCAAGTAATTGCCACTACATCATCCCTTAAACTCTCCTTCCCAATACGCTCAAAAGAATATTGGATGTCTGATGCAATACAGCTTGCCTGTGATACGCGATTGTCACAAGCTAAAATAGCACCACAACGTAAATAATGCTAAGCGAATGTCAATGAAAAGAAAGTCATGAATAAAGCGCATATATACAATGAACTTTCAAGGGCGACTGTTAACGCCGTCAGACGGAAAATCCATATCTACAGAACGGTTCAATTGTCCAAGATATATGATTGTTCACATTGAATTTTGGATGTACATGTATTAAGTCCGTACATAGCGATTAACATCTGTATTTAAAAAACGGAGTGCGAGCACACCCCATACGATTACACTTCGATGTGAAGACCAACTGAGAGCTGAAATAACAAGATAGCTGTGTATATTAGCGTCAGCCTCATGCAAGTGAAGACTGCATTTTCGCCGATGTCTTCAACATTTTGTTTATCTTTTTTCTTTACGGTATTTACGAACTTATTTTAATAGATGCCCTGTTGGATTGAATTAGATTACTGAAGTATTAAACAAACCTAATCCATATTCATTTGATAGGCCCAAACATTGGACATAGATATTACTAATACCAGTAAAAACAACTACATGTATGCATAGACGAGGAGCACCATCGGTAAAGCCTTAGTTATTAGGCTTCCGATGAAAATCGGAAGACTTCTTATTATTGTTCGGATTATTATTATTATTCTTATTATTATTATTATTATTCTTCTCCATGATTTTGTGGGTGCTAAATCTCAGCAGCCATAAGGTCAATCATGCTCAAACTTCACACACATATTAGACATGTAGAGATCTCCTGCATATTGATAATTGGTTGTGATTGGTCTCAGGGTTCGGCGGCCATCTTGGATTTACCCCGTATTCAAAAAAATCTTCCAAACCCCATTCCTCTGGAACCAATGATACAATCAGCACGAAACTTGGTACACATAATCAATGGATCGGGGTCTTTAAACTCTCAATAAGAGAAGTTGCTCCGTAAAACAAAATGGCCGCCATCGGCCAATCAAAATGGTCGAATTTTGAAATAACGGATTTGGACGGGAAAGGTAATGAAATATATGTTATCTGACATGGCGATCATGAATATGCAAAAATTTTGCTCCTAGGTCACGTGGTTTGGCCGCCATCTTGAATTTTGTCAGAACATGAACACATCTTGTAGAGGCTATAACTCTGGATCTACGTGAGGTAAGCGTTGCAGTTTATTGCATTGTATTGTCCAGGAGCGGCTCTTTCGGAAAAATGCTAGACATTCCCACCTAGCTTCAATAGTTTCCGCGCAATTCTCAAATCTAACTCTCCCAAATTTGCGAGTTGACGGATTATTCGTCTGTGATAACTATGTAGGTTAGATGTAAAAGGAAGCAATGACGTCACTACCAGCACAGCTAAGTCGATGTAAGAATATCCCACATTAAATGCTGAGTTGTTTTATTACTGGATATTATCATAGCTAAATGTTGTTGCTTTATTTAATTTAATCGTAGCTTAAATAATTTTCCCGCTATTCTCAAATAGTGGTATCGCACTGTTTCGTGCTGTTGGGTCCCGCAGGGGAATTCCCCCAGAACAGACACGCAAAATTGAAAATGCAATTTCCATGGTGTGTTGCAATATTATTAGGGAATTTCCAGCCTGACATGATCGCTTCAAACATTTCGCAATATTCTGCAAGATTACGCAATAACACTCAGGTTCGCCCGTTATGACCATGTAGAGACACCAGGCACTAGAGAGTGAAAGGTGGGGAGTGTATAAACGAACATTTAGCATTGGTGCAGGCTGTATGTATGTTCATATATTGTTGGAATGGACTGTAGTTCGTGTCGCATTATCCTAAGGACCACAACAGACTGACTGGATTTGTATGCTGTAAAACTATGGAGTTATCAGGAGATTGAACACACACGTGAGTGCCGTATTTACCATGTATAATTTGAAATACTGTATCTTTATTTACCTTAATTATCTATATTGCAAGCGTTTATTCTCTTGAACCTTTATAGGTACAAATTACTAGGCTGCTGAGATGTATTGTAAAGGCTATGATGTGTTGCACTGAATGCAAAATACTGTTGATTAGCTGAACGGTTTAGCGGCCACATTCCGCCATATGCCTGGACACTAGGCCCTGTGTAGAACTGGTTCCCGGTAGCCACTGCTCGCAGTTTCAATTAGTATTATTATTAGGCTTCTAAAAAAAATTCAGAAGAGAATGTATATCCTCTGTCGCAGTGACACTCAATCGTGAGAAATTAAACAAAGGAATTTCAAAGAAACGTTCTTGTACGGGTGGTCGATACCCAAGTACGAATTCATATGTAGACAAACATGTACAACTGGCAAAGAAAAAAATACACACGATATAATAACACACTTTGTCTTTTCGACCTATTCCAACTAATTTGAATACGGGATAGAAGAGCGGAAGATAGAATATGTAAATGAGTAACGTGATTGTTGAACAAATTTGGCTAATTTGCACGTAACTACCGATTCAAGATTCGCTGAACAACGTTTTATTTAATCTCAATTATTCCCCGCGGTTGTTTTAAATCAGCATACTGATATCTCTGACTGCAAGGACTTATTTTCTTGAACCCTGATAGGTACAAATTTCTATGATACTGACATATCGGGAATACCAGGGAATTATTAATAGGGGATTTCCAGCCTGGCAGGATTACTTCATGTAACATTTTGCAATATTCTGCCAGATTACGCAATAACACTGCACATATCCATATATAATTATTTCACAACATTGGTACCGAGAAATACTTCTATTTTAAAGAATGCATGTTTAATGTGCATTTACAATGTACATCTGCGTCTTTCGACGAACAAACAAACTCCGGCATCTTTGACATTGCATTTTCGACAGTTTCATTGACATTGCGTTTTCGACAGTTTCATTGCAGATCTTGAATTTTGTGGAGAAGTTTACCAATTTTGCAAGGGCCTACTCTCTTAAACCCTGATAGATACAGATTTTTATGTTGCGATAGGTGCAATGCGCAGACGATAGTATAGTAACAGTATATTGACTCACAATTAGTAGTATAAAAGCTAATTTCGAGCCCGATTGGCCTTGTAGCGCAATGCGCAGAGAATAATTATCTATATCCAGCTGTAACTTTGTATAATATTTAGCGATTCTCGGTAACAAACTTTACACGAATTTATTAATTTTTCTGCTGTACTTTTTCTGTGTGAGCAGCGAGAAACTTTCCGCGAATATAAACTGCCTGTAAGCTTTACGTTATGGTAACACAGCTTAGGCAGCATTGCCAGATTACGGACATATTTTTGTGACATTGAAACGCTAACCACCCAGGCTATCCAGATTCACATTTAGTGGTATAAAATGGCATTTCGGGCCCTATTGACCTTGCGGCGCAACGCGCAGAGGATAGTATAGTAAAACAGCATGTGACTAACATTTAGTAGCATAAAAGCACATTCCGGGCCCAACTGACCTTGCTGTGCAATGCGCAGAGGGTAGTATAGTAACAGTATAGTGACTCACATTTAGTAGTATAAAAGCGGATTTCGGGCTCTATTGACATTGCGGCGCAATGCGCAGAGGATAGTATAGTAACAGTATATTGACTCACATTTATTAGTATAAAAGCGCATTTCGAGCCCTATTGACCTTGCGGCGCAATGCGCAGAGGGTAGCATAGTAACGGTATATTCACTCACATTTAGTAGCATAAAAGCGCATTTTGAGCCCTATTGACCTTGCGGCGCAATGCGCAGAGGATAGTATAGTAATGGTATATTGACACATTTAGTAGTATAAAAGCGCATTTCGAGCCCTAGTGATCTTGAGATGCAATGTGCAGAGGATAGTATAGTAACAGTATATTGACTCACATTTAGTAGTATAAAAGCGCATTTCGAGCCCTATTGACCTTGTGGCGCAATGCGCAGAGGATGGTATATTAACAGTATATTGACGGAGGTTTAGTAGTATAAAAGCGCATTTCAAGCCCTATTGACCTTGCGACCCTAATGCGCAGAGGATAGTTTGGTAACAGTATAATCACTATATTGACTCACATTTAGTAGTTCAGAAGCGCATTCAGCGGCCATCTTGCATTTACTCCGTTTTGAAAAATCTTCTAAACTCTACTCCTCTGGAACCAATAAAGCAATCAACACGAAACTTGGTACACATAATCAATGGACCTGGGTCTCCCAAAATTCTATTTGAAATGTTGCACCGAAAAAGAAAATGGTTGCCAGCGGCCAATCAAAGTTGTCGAATTTTCAATAACGGATTTGGAAGGGGAATGTGACGAAATACATGCTCAGGAATTAGAATTAGTATTAATTGAATTGATTATTCAAAGTGTCTGTCGGGATAGTCAAGATCGTGTATCATGCGTACTTTCGGAAGCCGACCCATAGCTGCTCGCAGCTCTAGTTTAGGTTTACTTTTGTTACCTCCTATTGGCAGACATACTGATTGATTACTCACATTCAAATGAATTCACTAAACCATGTTATTCCCACTGTTTTTGGACGTTCCCATTCCTAATAGTTAGGGCGGTAAAATTTCAACAATACCTTTAGGTAGGGCCAAACTCTTACTAGAAGAGGTAAACATATCTAAACTGCAGTTCTTTCTGGTCAGAAAGATCTTTACAACGAATATTATGGATTAAGAATACTGATCAGCGATACGGATTTGATATTTTTTGAACATCATGATGTCTTGCTGGCATCATTGAAAACTGTTGACCGCTTCTCTCTTGCAGGAAACAAGCCTATGTTTATGTATACTATGATTGTCTTTTTGAATTTGGTGCTAATACTGTTATATGGAATATGGAATAGATCTTTGGATTATGGACGCGGATATTCTCCAATGGACGACGGCTGAATTATGAATGACGGACCAGACGCTTGTAAGATTGATGTTTTTATGCTATTGTCTGCGAAAATTCCTACATAATAAATATTAATTGATTATCTGAAATGAAATAAAATAATTGTGGTCTCTTTTATGAGTAAAAATGGAAACATTTTCAGTAACGTCCTCATGGCCTCTATTTTCAATTTAGATGTGATCATCTGCTCGCAAAATGGTAAGCAAATTTGTTCAAAATGATAGGCTATAAAGTCACGGAGGGTCACCTGTTGATTTGTTATCTTGTCGGATATAGCGGTCAAATGTTGGTGTTTGGGGCGGCATGATGTCCGATACGTAGGATTAATGAATTTGAAGATGTTTTGCCCTAAGCCCAACAAACTTTCGCATGCTGTGCTACATCTAACGTACAATCATATGAGTTACTCTTTTACTACTTAGTACAAGGAATTAAACTAAATTCTAATTAATTCAATTTTAGACACGTGGACGGAATATATCGCTCGAGAGAAATCGTGCTCACATGAACCGAACCACCTGTGCGATTCCGACATCCAGCCATACTGTATAGTACACGCTCACTTTTCACCGGCCAAAGTAATTATTTTAGTTCCAATATTCTACATGTACATGAGATAAAGGGTGGGGGGTAAATATTAGGGTGGGGGCTTTGCCAGGATTTTTTGAAGATTGTGAGAGGGGACAGGGCTATCATACTTTTAGTTCTGCATAAAGGGGAACTGACGATATCTTTCGCCTCACCCTCTACCGGTCAAAAGGTTCCTATGATACGGACAATACTTCATGATGTTTCTATCGACAAATCCGTACCACTGATCCGAATGAATTCCAACTCAACAGTATTACAGGCGTTGATATGGCGTATTCAGCTTTACGTGGAGTCATATGGTTGCTTTTTAGTCGTCAGATGTCGTCAGTTCTCCCCTCTTGCATATCGCTCCAATTTATTACCTGTTATGATAGGATTCTGCTGGTGGACTGTTAGTCCCCGAGGCCCGCCTTCTTTACATCTCATTCGACAAATATATGTAAGTTTAAGCCGGACAACTTGAGGCATTACAGATAAGTTATTTTTTTGAGCTAATGTCATTACAGCTCCCGAGCTAGCGTATATAATTCCACTTAAGTCGGTGCTAGGGGCCGTGTGGATACTTCTTAGACTTCACAGGAACATATGCAATAAAAGCGCGGCTGAGATAAAAAGGCTACGTCCGAGAATCCACAGTATTCTCGGATCTGAATGTAAGGTGCCGAGGGAAGCTTTCCTGTGGAGCCATATGGTTGTTTTTAGTCGCCAGACGCCGTCAATTCCCTCTCTTATATATCGCTTCAATTCAGTTCCTACTTATATTAAGTAACTATAAGTAAGTCCGGTAAATGGCCCCTATTCAGGAATATCTTATTTGACACATTAGGTGTTGATTTATGGTTTGAGAAAAGGAACTGGGATTATTCACTCAAACAGGCTAACATTAAAGCTAACGAAGACCAAACGTAACTCAGAGAGCATGGAACGAGCTTCAGCCAAGTACGCTTTCCTGTAACATCTATCATTGGATCTCCTAAAACGTGTTCTTGGTAAAGTGCTGATAAACCGAATGGTCCACACATGTTTCCACTGTACTAGTCGGGACGCCATATCGCACCACATCACGTTGTATATTCACAGCGATGTTTACAAGGCATAATTAAATGTCGCCGGCTGAAAGAAATCTGTTGACTTACATTCTATCTAAGGGACCATGCAAAATTTATCGAGGGGGTAGGACCGGTGCAACAAGGAAAATCAGCTAAAAAAATCCTTGGTCCCCCTTATCTTCGAACCAAAAAAAACTATAGGTCCTATCTGGATCTTGGGTAAAAAAAGTTCTGGTCCTATATATGTTGTGACCTACCTGTACCCGGATTTGGTGAACCGCATCTGTAAACACCACCCCCTAACCAATATATGATATGCACATACACTTTTGCACATTTTTATAAGTATGGAACAGTGGTCCTCCACACTAGTCGGCATTTCCGCAAGCCTTCCTACTGAACGTCAAATACTCAGGCTATGAAATGTACATAATTAGGCTCACACATGATCCCACGCTGTTCTCGTCTCGCGGGCCTAGAATGTTTGTCTTTCGTGTGTGGCTACTGGGCAAGAATCTAGTGACCGTTTGACGAGTGCCAATGCTGTCTAACTGGTCTAATCTACTGTTACACACTTTTACTTCATGAACTTCTGGTGATGCTAAAATGTTACATTCTTGCACCATATCAACATCAGGTAAACTTCTGCTCAATCATGTCAATACACTCTGGTGGAGAGGTGGCTATTTGACTCTCAGGACATCGCATTGTATCCTTTTCAATCGACCCCCCTTCTCCCTCCAAATATCATTCGGGTAGAAAAATATGTGAACATCTTACTTGCCCATTCTTGCTTATTTACACTGGATGCTTTTTCCATTGCTCTGGTATGCAAATACACTGAAACCTGTATAACCCGACCCTCCTCTGGACCAACATTTTGTGTTGATTTTGACAGGGTTCTGGTTTACAGAGATTCAAATCAATGGTAAACTGCCCATCGGTACCAAGACAAATGTCAATATATAAAGGTTTGTCAGTTTATTCAGGTGTCGGTTTAGGCAGGTTTCGCTGTAAAACCTTTCTGAGTCAAATGTACATGCACACCAGGTCTTCTAGCTCAATGAAATCAACTTTTTTACGTGCACAATGTACATGATTTTCCATTGAAATTATTTGTTGATATTATATAGCTGTGCCAAAACTGTTTTACAGGTTTAATGATAATGAACTTGTAGAGTGCATTGTATTTGACATGCTACATATAGTTGTTCAGTGATAAAAGGGTCTTTGTTTCAGTGGTTTCATGTTGTCAGGCATATACACTGTAGTTCAGAGATACCAGACTGATATTTAATGTTGATAATATAGAGTATTTTATTCACTATCCCAAGTGTCCTGTTCTTTTGTATGCACCTCCCCCTCCAATAGGAAACCCGCCTGAGCAAAATATTGTTGTTATGCAAATAACACCAAGCTTGAATGAGACATATGGTCATCACCTAGAAGCCCATTAATGATACATGTACATATCTCTGATACCATTCAACTGTTCATTATGAAAGTTGGTGCATCATCGATACATCAAGAGACTTCAGCAAACCGGTCTTTCTGATTGGATGGAAACCTCGGTGGCCATCTTTTATTAATGATACATGTACATATCTCTGATGCCATTCAACTGTTCAATATGAAAGTCGGTGCATCATCGATACATCAAGAGACTTTCAATAAATTACCAAGCCGGCTATTCTGATTGAGCGGAAGCCTTGATGGCCATCTTTAATTTATGCACTCATTGATGATACATGTACATATCTCTGATACCATTCAACTGTTCAATATGAAAGTTGGTGCATCATCGATACATCAAGAGACTTTCAATAAATTACCAAGCCGGCTTTTCTGATTGGGCGGAAGCCTTGGTGGCCATCTTTAATTTATGCACTCATTAATGATACATGTACATATCTCTGATACCATTCAACTGTTCAATATGAAAGTTGGTGCATCATCGATACATCAAGAGACTTTCAATAAATTACCAAGCCGGCTTTTCTGATTTGGCGGAAGCCTTGGTGGCCATCTTTAATTTATGCACTCATTAATGATACATGTACATATCTCTGATACCATTCAACTGTTCAATATGAAAGTTGGTGCATCATCAATACCTCAAGAGACTTTCAATAAATTAGCAAACCGTTTTTTCTGATTGGATGGAAACCTTGGTGGCCATTGTAATGATACATGTACATATCTCTGATGCCATTCAACTGTTCAATATGAAAGTTGGTGCATCATCGATACATCAAGAGACTTTCAATAAATTAGCAACCTGGTTTTTCTGATTGGATGGAAACCTTGGTGGCCATCTTTTATTAATGATACATGTACATATCTCTGCCATTCAATTGTTCAATATGAAAGTTGGTGCATCATCGATACATCAAGAGACTTTCAATAAATTACCAAGCCGGCTTTTCTGATTTGGCGGAAGCCTTGGTGGCCATCTTTAATTTATGCACTCATTAATGATACATATACATATCTCTGATACCATTCAACTGTTCAATATGAAAGTTGGTGCATCATCAATACCTCAAGAGACTTTCAATAAATTAGCAAACCGTTTTTTTCTGATTGGATGGAAACCTTGGTGGCCATTGTAATGATACATGTACATATCTCTGATGCCATTCAACTGTTCAATATGAAAGTTGGTGCATCATTGATACATCAAGAGACTTTCAATAAATTAGCAACCTGGTTTTTCTGATTGGATGGAAACCTTGGTGGCCATCTTTTATTAATGACACATGTACATATCTCTGATGCCATTCAACTGTTCAATATGAAAGTTGGTGCATCATCGATACATCAAGAGACTTTCAATAAATTACCAAGCCGGCTTTTCTGATTGCGCGGAAGCGTTGGTGGCCATTTTCAATTTATGCAAAATCATTAATGATACATATCTCCAATACCATTCAACTGCTCATTTTGAAATCTCATTACCGACATATCTCAAGAATGACATCCCTGGGCACACCATATGGCCATGACCCAGAAGCCTATCGAATCAGGACCCAGAGCCGAGGGGTTTTCAGATGCGCAGCTTCGTATTTTTTTTTTCTTTATTTTTTTTTTGAAAAAAAAAACTCTTGGTCCTATGGATAGTCACGTAAAAAAAATTAATGTCCTACATAAAATAGCGAGAAAAAAAGTCTGTTTGCACCGGTCCTACCCCATCAATAAATTTTGCACGGTCCCTAAACTCAAATGCACCTATGTAATTTTTCCAGAGTACATATACACGTGATCCATGTTTCGTTTCCAGAAAAACCGTTGAGATTATCACAGCACCCATTTCTATCTCCTATATATGTGTTGACCGTTTTTGCTCTCTACAAAAGGAGCAGCAATTTAGTATACCCAACATATAAAGATGAATCGACAATTCGATGATTATAAAAAAATTAAAATGAATTGAATCTATTGAACATTAATATCACAAACAACTTCAATTCCGAAATTGAACAGGCATTTGAATTGAATGAAATTTCGAGTTGTTCTAAACGTTTCAAAAGCAGAAACAGGACCAAAGATGTACAGGAGCTGTGGCTGGTATTCAAAATCGGCAATGGTTAAATTGCATATGATTAGCATTCAATGTATATTTCGCTGTGACTTAATATCTGCGTGATTATGGTGTTAACTACAGACAACAAACTCGGACTTGGTGAGTGTCCAAAAGTTTGGCCTTTTTGACTGTGAAAACGACTGCAAATATGGGGAAATCGATGTGTGAACGTTTTCAAGATAAACTGGTTGGATCAATATAATTTGCCAACGAAAATACTGGTATCTGCCCTAAATGTTTCTCTAATCCGTGTGTGATGACGAGATGATGATGTATTTCTGGTATATTCTCAGTACCGGTATACATGTGTTTTCAACCCAAAAACTGAACAGATGCAAAGAAAAATGCCAATAGGAATGGGAACTGACAAATTACAGCATTTTCGCTAGCTAGGTAGTGTAACTGAATCCGCTCGGCCCAGTGACATCAGTAAGATATAGCACGAAGAGAAGAACATGCGCGTGAAGGGTCTAAATAGGCAGGGAGTTGGACCTGCTGTGCGGTAGTCGTGGTGGTGGTGCTGAGACTGAACGCAGTCATGCACATCGAGTCACCCAACAAGAAAGAATACGGGAATGACCATTTATACTGATAGCTCACAGATAACAATGGATACGACAAGGAAGTACCTAATGGTAACCGACCAAGCGGTCTTGACTAGATACACAGTCATCCTCTGTATCGTGTTGCTGATTAACCACATACAGGTCTCCGGAATTTGTACCAGTGAATGGCAAAATGATATGGCACGAGACAATGATATCAACGCCCCATTTGGTTGTACAAATACTCCTTTCGGTAAGTTCTGTTTCAATTTTGTATGTCTGAAAACCTAATAATCATTTTAATACGTCTGCTTTCGATGATCATTGCTTTAATTTCAAGATAAGCCTCGTGTTTTACTTAAAAAGTATATATATCAAAACTGTTGCCGCTACTACATTTAATGATCTTTGCATTTTGCATTGAATACCGGTACTGATGGACAGATTGTATAATGCGTCCACGTCGATTTTATCCTCATGATAAGCGTGTGGAATGCTACACGATGCTGCTCAGTTCAACTTGCCAGAAAGGCATTTACTTACCGAAAAACTTTCGGGTATGTAATTAGTGGTATTTTGTAGTTTTAAATAAATAAATAAGAAACGAGAATGAGAGACACGTCGAACATTCCTAACAAAATAGCTTGCGTTGAAATTGTTCACTTGTCAAGCGGGAACTCAATTATTGCCATATCTTTTTGATCTGGGCACGTCATTCTATGGCGACGCGCGTACGCCGTAATTGGATTGTCGAAAAACTGTTAAATGAAAACGTTGTGTGGAAAACTCTCAAGTTGCTGAAATCCTTCCGGTAATCACGTGTAATAAAAATATTTTTCCAGCTAAAAAATCTACTCCGTGTTAAGTAGGACAGGTGCGGTAACCCTTGATGGCTAACAGATTGTAACGGCCAAAAATTGCCTCTCTGTCGACAAGCCAAACAAGCTATACAATTTCATGCTGAATATATAATACTTGTCCTGTGAGAAATGTGACGACTCTATTTTTCTTTACATATAATTAATCAACATTCTGCATTTTTGATTCAATTACCAGATCGTTTCAGAAAAGTCATTTAAAATTTTTAGACGCCTTAGTACAGTTTTAATACAGACTATCAAAATTCAAATTCCCATATCCAAGACCGTCCATGTTCTAGAAACACTTTCGGGTCAGCAGCGGCAGCACCTAAACCTACGCATGCTGAGTATTCGTTAACATTCACGGAAAACCCTTAGACGCATACACCAGAAGTTATTAATGGTGACAGCAAGGCGTAATCCCCGACATCCAAATCATTGAACCATAATATCCAAAAGAAATTCCCTTTGTAACCAAAAGGGAGTATTTTGGAATCTATTCTAATTGTAATTATTGAGATGTTGATAAACTACAGAACTCTTCCTGGCTGTCTATAGCGGAAAGATCATGACACAAATTCGTTAGTGTTGCTCTCAGGGAAAGCAGTTAAACAGTGCGGCCCGGAAATAGTTAATGATACGTGTAAGGTCACACATGATATATTTGTTAGTTTTGCAAGCAGGTTTGTTAAAAACGGTGTCCAAACTAGGTCTACCATATGTCAGTACACTCTCGCAGTAATTGAAGCTGTTTTCTCTTTTATCTGTTTTAGTTAGGAATTGTAACTGCTAGCCGTGTGTGGCCAACAAAGTTACATTTTACATCAAATAACACATGGCCGCAGATGCAAACACTGAGTATTGGAAATGAGACGTCTGTAATCACAATCCCTTGCCTATTTGCAGAGGTGTGATGTTGTGTCAGTTTAATCTTGTTTTAAATAAGTCCTCTTACATACGCGTGGCATATTAGTAGAGATGAGAAATTTGGTCGGTTAAATGATAATTCATGAAATCTGCACGGGATATCCAATGTTTTATATCTCACACGATATACATTACTTGCACGGCTGGACATGAAACATAAAAAACTGCCTTTCGCTCTTTCTCTGTCAGTGCTTTTAGCGAGAAAGTAAGCTGATATAATTAGATCCTGAAGCTTTTAATATTAAACTGAAATATTTGAATTTTTATGCCAAATGTATTTTGTAACTTAAGCAATTTTGATTCTCTGATGTTTACGACTTCTCAGGGCGATCATGTGGAATTCCTCCCCGTGACTGTCGAGATCTTCTAGATGCCGGCTATCAGAGAACTGGGATATACGTCGTGTATCCCAGAGAGTCCGACTTGGGGTTTCCCGTACTCTGTGACATGGAAACAGAAGGAGGTGGCTGGCTGGTGAGTATGATTACATTCTCATCATGGCCAGACTACATGTATATGTCATACATCAACATAAGGCATACGTTGTGTTGAAAAAATAATAATAATATATATTTTTTCAGTTTATGGAATTTGATTTGTAGATTTGTATCTAGTACCGCTTATGCCGGTGCTAGGGGCCGTGTGGTCATATCATCCAAGTTGCCACATGAACAGGTACAATAAAACACATATCACGAATCGTTAGATTCTTGGTATGTGCTTTAGAATAGGTTAACCGAAAGACTATACTGTGAAGTCATGTGGCTCTGTCAGTATGTCGGCACCTCTTCCCACTTCCCTTATATGTGTTGTAATCACACTCAATGTTTCGTGAGTGAAGAAATGGACGAGATGATTATGCGAACATCATGCGCATTTCCTTGTTGTGGAGGACAGCTACATCTATAAATGGTGAACAACTTGACTAGAATTATGTGGCTTGTTGCAGGCGATTGTGATGTTGATATATAATTGTTTTTATTTGCAATCCCGAAATGAATTTTACCACCATGTAAACAAAAGAATGGAATATTTCATTTACATGACACAAACATTGTTTGCTTCATTTTTGAGAGTGGTATATGCTGTTCTCATCGCACTACTTCTCCATGTGGAAACAGAATATGCTCCCTAAAAACATCCAATCATAATGAATACAACTTGGGAGCACATATATTCTTTGTTGCAGAGATCGCAGGGCCTGCCTTAATTTCGCTAACCAGTAGTTTGATAGGTCAAGTTTATCAAAATTCACGGGAAATTGTGCGAATGTTTTCTCGGTAATTTAGTTGACTTTAAGCATGCCGACAGTTTTAGTTCTGTGCAATGCACATTTCTATTCTTCTTACTCTTCCCCTTCCAACCTTTGCTATTTCGTTCCCCAGCTTTTTTAGCGGATTTTTATCAAATTTCGTGACTAGAGATAAAAATGTCAAAACGGTATCTGGCGCCTATTGTAGATGGGGAACATTATTGATCGGAAAGACAAGGAAATTTGTCAAGATCACTATGGAAAAGCGAATAACCAAACAATAAGACAAATAGAAAAGCTACCATTATATACTCCAAACAATGAAAATCATACATGTCACCCAATAATATCGTCACCTCATTAAAACATCAATAACATAATGGACGGACCTAGGCCTGGTATATAGCAAATTCATATATTGGATGGTAGAACTGGAATCTTTCGCATTTATTTTACTTGTTCTGTCTATTATAGTACTCTAGGGTAGATATTGCTTGGCAGATTAACCAGGCGGGAGAGGTGAAGGGCACTCCACTACCTCCGGAACGACAACAATTGAGAGCTGAGGCCCCGGGATATAATAGATGATCATATTGGGGTCATTTTGAGTCATTTGCCTAATCCTCCCGAGAAGGGGATCATGCATGGGTAAATTGAAAATAGCGGCCATGTGATATCACAGAAAATAGATATATTTTTCACTTTTCTGTGAGAAAATATTGACAGAAACTATTTGATTTCACATCATGTTATGATCTACTAATTTATCATGCAGTTTTTCCAAAGAAAGCGCATAACTAAATATCGAAAAACCTGATGGAAATATCGACCAAAGTGTGGTAAGTTTCAGTCACCTAGTTCAAGGGGGTAATACAAATATTTAAGAGGGGGAGGGATGTGCGAAATGCCTTCCCCTCAGATCGAGACAGCTCCCGAATCGCCTAGGCCAAATAGTTTTAAAATATCGGAGTTCTGTACATCAAGAGTCACGTGTAGAGTCCCATTCAGCTTCCAAGTCATGGAAACGTTCGAGATCAATGATCAGTCTTCTCGGATGTAGATGACTTGGACGATAACGCGGAATCATTAATGTCAAATTCTGAAGAACATCCACTTTCTCTTGCTGAGGCTTGGCAAGGAATGAGATTGATGAGCAACTCTATTTTATCGCTCATCTCTCAAATTGCCTCCCACATTTGCGCAGGGAATATATAGTTTATCTATAATTAGGCTGCCTGATATCAGTGCACTTAGATAAGTACTGGTATCTTTTCCTAACTTCACTCATCTTTAATGGATTAGTGTCGTTAGATTTCAGGTATACTGGCATTAAATCCCTGTTAGCTGATTTGCAATGGAAATATATTTGTGTGGTTCCTGCACCTTAATAATTGCTCGTTCAATGAGAGATACTTGTTACAGATAGCTTCTTAAAATAAATCATTCGGTTTGCAAGCTGATACCATACATTATAGCGTTAATAACCCATATTTAGGTAGAATACTAGTATTTTCTCTTCCATCACCAGTGGTATGGAAGAAGAATATCCATAATCTATAGCAAGGCAATTAGTTCTATAAGTTATGAAGCTTAACTATGGTATTGATTAGCGCTTTTCTATGTCGCTCCTCATCAAACTGTTTGCACCACCACCATGGGTACACATCATTCTGGATATTGTATGGCGACGAATTGTTAAGGGGCAGTATCGAGGTATATTTTAACATACTTCACTCTGTTGTCCTGGAAACCATTATGCATTCAAAAGGGCCACAAAATTGAGGGATCAGCACTTCTTCATCGACCCTATCTTCCAGTTTGAAGTATTATTCGTCATGTTCGTGTAATGTAGACTATCTTGTTATTCTCAAAGAACAAATCAATTAAAACTAATGAAGGAGTGTAGGAAGACATGGTTAATGATAGGAATAGTCCATTCAATTATCCATGATGAGGACACCTAAGTTCCCTGTTGGTGCGTTGTTATGTGCCATCAAATACGTTACTAGAGTGCGATACATATAATATAAGGGCATTTCGCGGAGGCAATTACGCTGCTGGAGGTTAATTTTTCCTTATGGTTAATTTTTTTTATCAGTAAAGTCTAGTGCTGTACGGATAGAAATGACTCATTTCACTTGAAACATTCTTAGGCAATTAACAACGCATGGAACATTGTGAGCTCCGTTTCGCCTGTGCTCTCCATATATTCATGTCTATACATTAGGCATCGGCTGGTTTCTTTTATGACATGGAGGCCTGGAAATATGATAAGTCAGTTTGTGATGATTTAGATAAGCAATTCGTCATTTTTGTTATAGTCTTTTAAAACATGAATACCAATATTACAGGCAGTTATGTCGAAAAAGCCAATTAAGAACAGACAAGCAAACGCCGTTAAGCACTTACTACTATTCTAGTATCTGCCGTGTGTGAGAACAACTCATATAATTTTAACTGTGCCCAGGGAGGTATTTTCAACTAGCAATAAATCTGAAAGTACCAAGCATATGGCAGATATTTTCTCATTAACTGGTTCATATTTGTACCGTCCGTGAGAAGGAATGATGCTATTTCCACAGTGTTTCAGTAAACCATCACAATCACAACGCGACTGAGGTGCATTCTAATTCTGTACATGTAAAATGACTCGGATTTTAATTATTAGTCGAACATATATACTTGTCGCTTATACAGATTTGACGTCATATATTGTTCTATTGATACCATTTATTATGAAATCAAAGATTGTGGTGCGACTCCAAACAGGGTTATTACTATACCCATTCGTTTTATAGCACCATATATATCAAGATAGTTTGATTGTCAATACTCGAAGGGATCTCCCTACCACTGATATACGTGTACTTTCCTGTTGCTATTATAAAAAATGACTGTATATCCAGGCGTCCCTATATGTCGAGGATTTTTACGATCAACGCAAAACATGTTTGTAAAATTTGCATTTCATGTCTTTCTACAAGTCATCGCGGGCAATAAATAATATTTCGTTACTTCCGTATCACCTTTGCCAAGCTTTGTGTGAACTATTTCATGTTGCAATCTATAAACGTGTAATGACAGGGCTGTATGACATTTTTATGGATAAAGAGAGATTCAGCAACTTGATATTGAAAGCATTTAATAAGAAACATTCGAGATAGCAAGACGCAAAAAGCAAACAGCACGAGAGAACAATTAACAGAAAAAATATTAACCCTAGGTACTCTGTATAGATACAGGGTCTGGGAAGTATCATCGTAGCTATTAGTGGAATGATAATTAGTCTAACTTCCTCAGTTGTTTACTAACAGTTGCCTGTATTACCGTGTTCTATATTACGATGTTTTGACATTGTTTGTTTCCAGGGTCGCTCGAAGAGTAATATTACACATATACGTGTTTCACAGTATATACTAATTAGCGGAGGAAGGTGAATACATTGTCGCTTCGTATTACAAATCCTACCAATAGTTGATGAGCAGGGCCTGGTTCTTCATACACCATACGTATAAATGTCACATGTTCAATATACCATGTGTATGGCCATTGTCGAATCACTGTGTTGGTGAGTGGTCGAGCGGATATTATTTTCTTTCTTCATACATTGTCCATAAATATGTATGACATAGGTTTTCTTCATTCTTCGACATTCTCTTCACACAAGAAGTGATCTTGCGAGATCTTTACCTTGGCAAAAGTTGTTTTCAGGAAAACTACTCGATATTCCAACTGTCTAGGAGATGAGAATGAAAATTATTGGATGAAGCAATTGTGTCAAATCTACGAATCCCGAGCTTCATGCCTCTTCATGAACAGCCAGTATTCCGTTGAGATTTTAACATTCCAGTATCTGTAATGCATCAGAATATGAGAATAAAGCATAAGTTGACATCACAGCTTGAGATTACAGTTTTATGTCTGTCGAGCTTCAGCCAAAATGAAATGGAAAGAAACAGCTGATTTGAAAATTCAATTCCACCGACTAGAGTCATACCCACCCTTAATTTGAATGCCTTTTAGACATGCGTTTGATTCTAGCTTGTGTGTACTTGTCGCATATTCCCTCGTATCTGTGTTATCCAGGCTATCTCGTGGAGAAGACAATTGTGAAATCAAAGCAATATGTATATTAAGTCCGTATGCTTCTATAAGGTTGGGTTTTGAGTGGTAGTGACACACCACCATTGACTTCTGTTATTCTGTGACATTACCGGAGAGAGGGCATTTCGTATAAGATATCCCTGGAGTCATATATACAATCACAGTTGTGAAAAATACTTAGCGTAACGACGCGGTCAAACTGTTTACAAAATTGTCAGTTACTTTATGACGTTCAGTTACTTTATGAGGTTAATTAATGTTTCTGTGAATGTGTACGAAATATGGGTACGGGCACTTTCGTCATCCTCATAAGATAAGATAAGATAAGTTTATTAAAGTCTCACCACATATAAAACATTCACAGCAGCAGTACTTTCAGACTACGTAATTATATGTACCACTCTAATAATAGAGTTATGAGAGACTGATACTAGCAGTTAAAACAATTGATAGCTGATGATACAAGCTCAAGATACTTAAGACAAAATATGAAAACAATTACATACAAGAGTTAAAACCTCATGTATAAATAGAATGTTGTCGTCGTCTTAAAATTTGATAGCAGGCTTTGGCCGAAGTATTGACTACGTCCGGGTTGGAAAACGCTATACACAGAATTTCCTTATCTGACATCTTCAGGAAATCTTCACCACAAACAAAATATAGTGTTTGAAACAGGTTAAAACGTATTTAACCGGCAATTACACAATACATGCTCTTCAGTTTCCACTACCCCTGGGCAAATAAAACAGGTTCTTCTGTCAATAGATAAACCTTCATATCTTCCAGTTTCCAATCGTAAAGGTGCAACACCTAATCTAAACTTTGCCAAAGCACTTCTATAACTTTTCGGTAAATTCCTTTCTATATAATCTTCTTTACCAAATGTATGTTTACACATTCTATATGATCTCAATTTGTTCTGCCCTTGCCCTGATTTAGATGCTGGTCTTTTCACATCATTATTCCATTGTATCAAATAATTGTTAAATTTTTTCTCTTTTATGGCGGTTTGAACAAATCGGGATGAATACACAACGTTAACATTCATCACATGATTTTGGCCATTTTCTCCGAAACATTTTTGTACCCTAAATACCCAGTTTTTACACTGACTTTTCGCCTGTAAATTCGCCCATAATAACACTCTCTTATTAATTCTATTATTTTCCATGTTCATAATTCTACACCACAGTCTACCTACAGCACCCCATTGTCTAACAATCGGTGGTTCCCATCCCATATCGCCACAGACTCCCGCATTCGGGGCATATCTACCTACACCCATGAAAAAACGACACGCTCTATGGTGTACAGCGTTTATAAATGATCTAGCACTTGTGCCAGATAGCTGCACCATAGTTTACCACTGGCCAAACTAAAGAATTGTACAGTTTACTATACGCACTATAACGCACGTTTCCAATACATTTAGTCTTAGCAATCACTAAGCCTAGTGCTCTACTTGCAGATTGTGCAACTGCCTTAGCCATTACGTCACATCTAGATGTTCTGTCAGAACCAGGCCCAAATAAACATACCGTTCAATGATTTTAATATCTTGGTCTCCACATACAAATTTAACTTCTGTGGCCGGTCTTGATGGTATACGAAAATGTGCGACTTTAGACTTATTACAATTCACTTCCATTTTATTTTCAGAACACCAGTTATTAAGGCAATTCAAAAGCAACTGCATGTCCGCCTCGTTTTCTGTCAATACGACGACATCGTCTGCATACATCAATACACCGACCACCTCATCTCCTACTTGAATATCTATGCCTAACCCATTTATTTTATTTACCAAGTCATTAATATACAAATTAAATAACATGGGGGATAGTAAACATCCTTGTTTTAGTCCAGTATTAATCGCAAACCATTCGGTGCAAAAGCCATTAATTCTGACGTAACATTCCACATTCATATATATAGATTTGATCGCATTTACAATTTTTGTCCCCCGCCGCAACGCGGCCGGGGACTTTAAAATGGTTCTTGCTTCTATGTGTCCGTGCATGCACGGACATGTCCGTGCAAATACTTCGTAAGCAATAACTTCTAAATGCTTTGTCGGATTCCTCCGAAATTTGGAATCTGCATTCTTTGCGACAAGACGTCTCTTGGTATTACGTTTCACCAAGATCCGCCTCTAGGTGGCGCCACTGGGGTCTTGCTTCTATGTGTCCATGCATGCACGGACATGTCCGTGCAAATACTTCGTAAGCAATAACTTCTAAATGCTTTGTCGGATTCCTCCGAAATTTGGCATCTGCATTCTTTGCGACAAGACGTCTCTTGGTATTACGTTTTAGCAAGATCCGCCTGTAGGTGGCGCCACTGGGGTCTTGCTTCTATGTGTCCGTGCATGCACGGACATGTCCGTACAAATACTTCGTAAGCAATAACTTCTAAATGCTTTGTCGGATTCCTCCGAAATTTGGCATCTGCATTCTTTGCGACAAGACGTCTCTTGGTATTACGTTTTAGCAAGATCCGCCTGTAGGTGGCGCCACTGGGGTCTTGCTTCTATGTGTCCGTGCAAATACTTCATAAGCAATAACTTCTAAATGCTTTGTCGGATTCCTCCGAAATTTGGCATCTGCATTCTTTGCGACAAGACGTCTCTTGGTATTACGTTTCAGCAAGATCCGCCTGTAGGTGGCGCCACTGGGTCTTGTACCAATCTTTAGTGCATGTCCGTGCAAATACTTCTTAAGCGATAACTCCTAAATGCTTTGTCGGATTCCTCCGAAATTTGGCATCTGCATTCTTTGCGACAAGACGTCTGTTGGTATTACGTTTCAGCAAGATCCGCCTGTAGGTGGCGCCACTGGGTCTTGTTCCAATCTTTAGTGCATGTCCGTGGATGTTCGTGCAAATGCTTCATAAGCGATAACTCCTAAATGCTTTGTCGGATTCCTCCGAAATTTGGCATCTGCATTCTTTGCGACAAGACGTCTGTTGGTATTACCTTTTCAGCAAGATCCGCCTGTAGGTGGCGCCACTTGGTCTTGTTCCAATATTTAGTGCATGTCCATGCAAATACTGCGTAAGCGATAACTCCTAAATGCTTTGTCGGATTCCTCCGAAATTTGGCATCTGCATTCTTTGCGACAAGACGTCTGTTGGTATTACGTTTCAGCAAGATCCGCCTGTAGGTGGTGCCACTGGGTCTTGTTCCAATCTTTAATGCTTCATAAGCGATAACTCCTAAATGCTTTGTCGGATTCCTCCGAAATTTGGCATCTGCATTCTTTGCGACAAGACGTCTGTTGGTATTACGTTTCAGCAAGATCCGCCTGTAGGTGGCGCCACTGGGTCTTGTTCCAATCTTTAATGCATGTCCGTTCATGTTTGTTCAAATCCTTTGCGAGCGATAACTTTCGAACAATTTGTCGGATTTCTTCGAAATTTGGTAAATGCATTCCCTGCGACAAAACACCGTTGGTGATGCGTTTCAGCAAAATCCACCCGGAGGTGGCGCCACTAGAGTTCATTCCATTATTCTATGCTGCAAGTGATAACTTAGAAACACTTGGTCGAATTTCTTTGAAATATCCTACATATGTACCTTTCTGGGTAACATGAGAAACGTTGCGGCTCTGACATCGGATTCTTCTCAAATTTGGCATGCATTTACCATGCCAGGAGCTGTTGCTTGGGATTGCCTTTCGCTCACTTGCACTCACAGGTGGCGCCACCTGGTGGCAACATCACAAATTCGTTTCCGGTTAATAACTTGAGAACTGACCATCGGATTCTTCTCAAATTTTGTATGAATGTACCGTGGCATAAGATGTCGCTTGATAATGCATTTCACTGACTTGCGCCTAGAGGTGGCGTCACCTGGTGTCAAAATCTAAATTGGTTTCTGGGCAATAACTTGAGGACCCTCATCGGATTCTTCTCAAATTTGGTATGCAGATGTCCCCACGATACCATGTTCCTTGGGATTGTATTTTTCCCGCATCTGCCTACAGGTGGCGTCTCCTGGTGGAAAAATTTGTTTCCGGGCAATAATTTGGCAACTGCTCATCAGATTATTCTCAAATTTTGTATTCATATGTGACCTGCCCCAAATAACATGAACACCGGTGGGCATCTAGTACCGGCAATAACTTGAGGACCCCTCTTCAGAGTCTCAAAGTTCATATGCCGATACCATGACATGAGATGTCATTTGAGATTGTGTTTTGCCTGCTTGCACCTACATGTACAGGTGGTGACTCCTTGTGGCAAAGTCTAAATTTGGTTTCTGGGCAATAGGTTGAGGATGCCTTCATATTCTTGTCAAATTTAGTTTGCAGATAATATGCCATGAATTGTCCCTTGGGGTTGCATTTCGGTTACATAATTTTCATGCTACATGGTAAAGAAAATATATTACAGTACCAATCAACATTCAGTCAGCCATTCGGAGTTGATCTCAAAACCTGGGAAGGTGGAAAGACCCCTCTGCTTCTTACGCCTGTGAAGTAGCTGTTGCCATCCTCATGAATATCTTCTGAAACCGACAGCGCTTATAAATATTGCTGCCATTTTGGCGGGGGACCTAGCATCCTCTGGCTGCTTGTTCCATTTACACCTTCTTTTTCCAATTTTTGCCACAGTATATTTCTATTAACCGAATCATATGCCTTTCTAAAATCTATAAATGCTGCGAAAGTGGACAGCTTACGCAATTTTCTAGTCTCAACCAAATTGCATCGAGTGCTTAACTGGTCCTCGGTGCTACGATTTTTACGAAAACCATTTTGTTGATCTGCTAGTACGTCATTTTCTTCTACCCAAATTGACAATCTCTCGTTCAAAACACCTGCATATAACTTATAAATAGCTGGCGACAAAGTAATCCCTCTGTAGTTCATAGGGTCCATAGGGTCTGCAGTGGATGACTTGACTATGGGGTTTATAATACCTTTCGACCAAAAGCTGGGTAGTTTTCCAGTATCAAAGCATATATTGAACAACTTATATAAATATATCATCACCGTGGGGCTAGTCAGAACCTCCATCGGAACCTCATAGGGGCTCTGTTATCCCAGATCTTCTGTTTAAATGAGCAGACACAATCAAAGAGTCACTGAGATACACTTGTCGAGAGAACGACCTGGAAATCGATTTTAAAATACAGGAACATCATGATGATCTATTGGTATCAGATCAACAAGCTGGTGTTCATATATATAATTTATTTTCATGCTGTGTGAATTTGGTGCTTATATGGCCTAATGAACTAGGTATGCCAATTATAGACGCGGACATTCTTCATTGACGACGGCTGGCTTATGCGTATCGGATAGCTTTTAGGCAGTACAATTTACGATTGGGTAAACTATCTATCAAATGATGCAGCTCTGATCTGAAAACAAAACTACACGTATCGTTTACGCAATAAGCGAACTGGGACATTAACATAATTTTCATGACTACTTACAGTAGAACAAAGCAATATATATGTCATGCATATATATGTTTTCTGTGTTCTGTAAAAGTTCCAGAATTAACAAGCCTAGCGATGCAGCTGTTGCTAAGTTGCTAAGCTGAATTTTTTAGTGTACAGTACTATTATGTCTATCTTGAAAGCCTTGGAATCATATTCCACGAACTGTATGAAGACATGGCAGAATACTTAGACCTGGAACCAGTAGAACGAAGCGATAGTGTACTGACAGTATACTCAAACAGAAATCAGAGGTAGATTTAAGCAGCCGTTAGTGTCAATCTTGGCCTAAATCAACTACGGCGGGTAGCTCTGTTCAGATACAGAAATTATGTTCTGTTTCAGTTAGAAACGATGACATCTCTACACATTTTTCAGGGAGTGTAAAACAACGCTCGTATTTAGATAGTATATAATCAACGGGCAGGGTGATGTTATCAAGGCATCAAAGAGGCTTCATTCGCCTGTTGGTGCATGCAAGTACATCACTGCTTGGCAGTAAATGGCCCTCCGTGACGTAGTGCAGTCGTACAGCCCCCAGTCGATCGACAATTTCTTGGCATTTTGTTAACCCTATCTGGCCTCGGCGATTTGGGGTGTACCACCGCCTGGAGGGGGGGGGGAGTGCCCCCCCCCCACCCTTATATATTTTCGCTATCGCTAAGGCTAGGGGCTGAAACTTACCACACTATATCATTGAGTCAAGCTCTACAGGAAAATGTAAAAACAATCCAAGATGGCCGCCATGATGACGGCACTGTGACGTCATTTCCAAAAAAGAACATTTTTCGACCATTTTTTGGTCAGAATTTTCGATTTTTTTATTTTTGTTGTTTCTTCGCAAGAACTGCATGATAAATTAGTAAAAAATAATTTGATATGAAATAAAATAGATTTTATCCGCTTTGCCATACAGAAAAGCAAATTTTTTGAAGAAATATGACGAAATCATCACTTTTCTGGTACCCCACATTGCCGCCATCTTGAATTTACTTATGATCCTCTGCACGAGGGGTCATGCAAATAGGCTCAAAGTGACCCCAATATGATAACCTAAAAAGTCAAGAAGTTTCAGCTCTCAATTTTCTGTCGTTCCGGAGATAGGGGGGGGGGGAGTGGAAAGTACCCCCCCCCCCAGGCCAGGTAGGGTTAAAATGTTACGTACCCTTACATATTTCCCGAGCAGGTGTGATATCTGTCGTATTTATTAAGAACGCATAACGATGGAACCGTTTTGATGTGAAACTGCCAGCACCAATATCCCGACCCGTATACGAAATCTTCAACTCTCAATCATTAGGCATCATATTTCTGCGTCAATAATCAAGGTACCTTTTTGAATGAGACTATATGTACCATTAACCCAAACAGCATTGAGATCATATTCAACAAGTTCTTTTGCTTTGTATGAGGAGGAACATCAAAAGTTGTTCGTGTTTAAGCGAGTGAGTATGGGGTTAAAATAGCGCTCGGCAATATTTCGGTCATATAACGACGATATAACTAACTACGATATGATCAGCTGGACATGTATGACTAGCCATATACAGTCATCATGTATAGGAAATTAATCTTCCTCTCGTGGCAACAGGCTTGTTACAAAACATATGCTGCTCGCCCACTTAGCGCCTCTTCGTTATTAAAATGTACATGTAATAAAGTGAGGGTTTATGTGCGCAAATTATAAACGAATCACCAAAGTGGTCAACACTATGTATCTCTGTTAGTAAATATTATTGTTTAATGCAAGTAAATGGTGGTGGGAACACAGAACAGAGGAGAGGAGATGAGGAGATACGTAAAACCACCAGCGTCGGATACGTGTGCAGTCAGGGATGAAATTCACGGTCAGCATTCAAATATAGCACGCCAGTACGATGGTACGATGGCACGATGGTACGATGATAGGATGACAGGATGGTACGATGGCACGATGGTATGATGCGATGGTACGATGGAGGAATTTCAATCGTACCATCGTACCATCGCATCGCGCCATCGTATCATCGCATCGTACCATCGCATCGTGCCATCGCATCGTACCATCCCTCCAGTAAAAATAGGGCGCCAGTACGATGATAGACATGGCAGATATCAGCCACCATATCATACTATTTGTCCTGAATTTCCGACATACAATCAAGTACCACCTTCGAAAGTGAAACCAGAATTATGTGTACATATAATTTGGTTCAAAATTAGACCCGTCATCACGATATAAATAACATACACCATTGTGTCCGTATCACCAAATAGTTCTGTTCAATAGTTCAAGCATGGGTTGTGTTAGAGAATAGCTGGGACTTGGGTGACAGATTCATTCATAATATAGTCGATGTCGAAACTGGACGAGTATTGTATCAATCATTCGATTACGTATAAAGTGCATGTTGATTACATTTTAATGAAAGTGTAGGGTTATCATTTTGCGAAGCAATTATCTCATAATATCAGACACCATTCCCAAATCCTCGGCATCTCTCACTCAGGTGAAGGCGTTGTTATGTGCCATCAAATACGTCGCTAGAGTGCGATACATATAATATACGGGCATTTCGCGGAGGCAATTACGCTGCTGGAGGCTTATTTTTCTTTATGGTTAATTTGTTTTATCAGTAAAGCCTAGTGATGTGCGTCTAGAAATGACTCATTTCACTTGAAACATTCTTAGGCAATTAACAACGCATGGAATATTGTGAGCTCCCTTTCGTCAAGGTTAAAGCCTGTGCTCTCCATATATTCATGCATCTATACATTAGGCATCGGCTGGTTTCTTTTATGACATGGAGGCCTGGAAATATGATGTCAGTTTGTGATGATTTAGATAAGCAAATCGTCATCTCTGTTATAGTCTTTTAAAACATGGATGCCAATATTACAGGCAGTTATGTCGAAAAAAGCCAATTAAGAACAGACAA